>VDFB02146437.1:84079-142205 GCA_007258455.2 Sequoia sempervirens | reverse complement strand
AATACTCTTTGTGTAGAATTTTTTAAATGTTCTCAAAAAATCAGAGGCCTCACGAGTAGCCGCAACATCTAATGTTTTCCCGATACCCATTCTCATTGTGGTATCAACCTAGACATACATGTAGACATTTAGCACTTATAATATTTACAAGTGTACATGCACATTTCATATATAGTGAATTCAAAATTCATAATTGTAACTATACTAATGTAAGTTAAACAATTTACAATATAAATGTACCTTCCCCTAATCTACGACACCTGATAATGGAGGAGTGCTCGACAACCCCTTAGGTGGAATTGATGTGGAAGCCAATTGACTCACCTAAACCAACATAAATATTTTAAACATATATGTGATTCAATTATAAATTTAAAACTCAAGTTAAAAATCATTTCATATATAATTAAAAAAATTGAAATAAAAAAACCCCATAAGGGTTGCTGAGTAGGACTAGTGTCGATGTATGTACTTGTGGAATGGATGTTTTCCCCATCGTTAGTGTCATCTATACACCAAATAGTTTGATTGTTAAAATGTATTGGAAAACTTTTCTTGATATATACATTCATCAAAATTCTTATAAAATGAATGTGTAGATGCATATTTATACCTATGTCGTAGTGTCCTCAGGGTGATGGTCTACTGTAAGAATTTCTACAAATGAACTAATGTGACCAAATGAACCACCAGAATCTCCACGTCCACCCAAACTAGGTGTGACATGATCAGGTCCATAGCATAATTGATGGAAACTAGTACATACATGTGGGACGAGCCTCAACACTCCTGGAGTGGTACTCAAACCAACTCCATAAAACAATCCTCCATCATTGTCGTCTCTATGCTCCCTACCTGCTATTGCAGAAGCATGTTGATCAAGGTCTCTTGCGAGTGTACTAAGGGATCCTAATGTCAAGACCACAGCTCGATGATGCACAAGTGCGGGAATGGGAGGACTAGGAGCAGCAACAAGGGGTTGCACATGCACGGGGCATTAGGGATCAACCCTTTCCCCTAACCTTTATTGTGGCATGCTGCCACCAACATCCTAAAATGATTTAAAATCAAAATAATTGGGGTTTTTGCCCCATTACAAATTCTACATTCAATTTCCTCAAAAAATACAATGGGCACTCCCAATTAGCGTGTGGTGGACTATCAAAAACCATATACCATCAATCCCAAAAATGTGCACTCATCTGTGGATGTATGCACCACCCCATGGATATTCTAGATTTATTGGGAGGAATGGGCTATCGAGTAACAAGGTCGAGAAAGGAGGGGGCTAGGTGGGCTTTTTTTATTTTAAGGTCTAAAATTTGTTTATAAGAGAGATCGTCAGCATAAAATTGTCTCATCTGTTCTTTGTCTCGTCGATACCTATCTAGATCATAATCAATGGTCCTAAAGGCATCCACAACATTTTGCATCGCAGGTGCAAAACGTCTCACGTGCGGTGGAATCAATGCTTGACTCTACATAGCATTGATTTGATTTTGTATGGATGCAACCTGATCATTTATGTGTGCTCGCAAGCGAGCCTCATCAAATGCAACAGATGTTGGAGGTGGCATATTAGGTTGAGCGGGAGGTGGAGGGGGAGGTAGAGGTAGCTAAGGTGGTGGATTGATGATATCATCAATGTTAAAATCACTCATGATATGAGATATAAGTGTGCACCTGCATTAAATTATACAAAATTAACATACAAACTTAAAAAATTACAAGAAATAGTTAAATTTGAAACGCACATGCAAATTTGTTTAAATAGGATGTGCATACATATACATTGATTGAACTTGAGCATGTGCATACAAAATTCAAAATTTAACATGTACATAAATTTAAAATAAAAAACATGATGCACAATTTTCATGCATACATCATTAAACTAAACTATGTACATACATACAAATTTCAAAATTTAAGAACTATATGCAATTTTAATACATGTGTACATACTAAAAAATAAACTTGAAACATTCACAAAAATCTCATTTCATGTCTAACACACACACACACACACACACACACACACACACACACACACATATATATATATATTTTCCAAAAGAGAAATCATGATCTAGTAGATAGTCATAAAATATATACTATTATAAATTTATCATTATAAGTTCATAAATTCCACCAAATTCATAAGTTCATGTCACTAAAAATATCCAACTAGAACCAAAATCATAAATTCACGTCACTAAAAATATCCATCCAACCAAATTTATAAATTCATCACACAAAATATCCATCGAACCAAATTCATAAATTTATAACTATTTAAGATCTTTGTCTTAATTTAGAAAGTATTGTGGCTCTCTACTGCATCTCTTCATTTCTTTGTGTTTTCCTTTTTAGAATCAAAATTTCTCCTCTCCTCTAGCCATTTTCGATGCTCATCTAAGATCCCATCCATATCCCTGACAACATCAACAACGGTTTGCATCCTAGATGCAAACATCCTCACAGGTGGTGCGACACATTCTTCATTTTGAATAATGTTGATTTGATCTTGGATGGTTCTAACATTGGCATTGATTTGTGCTTGCAAACGAGCACCATCGATTTCAAGTGGTGGAGGTGGGGTGTTATGAGGTGGAGTGGGTGGAGGTAGAGGTGAAGGTGGTGGAGATGGATGGCATGGAGGTGGATTGTGAATATTATTAAATCAATCCATGTGATCTCTAAGATATGAGTGAACCTGCATTAGATTTGTAATTTCAAAATGTAAGATACATGTTTAGGAAATACCCTTAAACCATTCAATATAAATGGCCTAATTGAACACAAATGATAAAATATGTAAGCCTCATTTATGTCTAAGGCATGTTATTTGAATGAAAATACAATTAACTATTAATATAGGACAATTTATGAATGTTATAGGGTTTACAGTTTAGAGTTAAGGATTTAGGTTTTAGGGTAATAGGATGGCTTAAGGGGATCTATGTAGTAAGGTCCTAGTACAAAATGATATGGCTTTTAAGTGAATAAAATTTGGTAAAGATTCCCAAGGCAACCAAATTTCATTAAGGTCTGAGGCAACTTCAACAAATTTTATTCACTTGAGCCATGTCATTTTGTCCTAGGAACTTACTAGACATAGATCCCCTTAAGCCATCATATCACCCTAAACCATAAATTAATCAACCTAGATCATGATTTATCTCATTCATATTACAATATTGCACAATATTATTATTGTTAAATTTGGTTGCCTTGGGAAACTTCACCAAATTTTGAGAACTTATTTGATCCCTTTAAGAAATTTCATATTAGGACCCTTAAGAAATCGATTTATGGTTTAGGGTGATAGGATGGCTTAAGGGGATCTATGTCTAGTGAGGTCCTAGGAAAAAATGACATGGCTCAAGTGAATAAAATTTGGTGAAGTTTCCCAAGGAAGCCAAATTTCATTAAGAGCCTAAGAAAAAATGATGGCTTTAGGGTTTAGGGTTTAGAGTTTAGAGTTTAGGGTTTAGAGTTTAGGGTAATAGGATAGCTTAAGGGGATCTATGTAGTAAGATCCTACAACAAAATTACATGGCTTAAGGGAATAAAATTTGGTGGAGTTTTAAGGGGATCTATGTAGTAAGATCCTACAACAAAATTACATGGCTTAAGGGAATAAAATTTGGTGGAGTTTCCTAAGGCAACCAAATTTCATTTTAAGGTCCTAGGACAAAATGAATTCCTTAGTGTTTAGGGTTTAGATTTTAGAGTTAAGGGTTTAGGGTTTAGGGAACTTAGGGTGAAGTTTTGGTGTCCCTTGGAATACAATGGACTTGCAAGTTAGTGAAGAAAATTTTCTTGTGGAACAATTGATTAAGATAGCTCTTGTTTCAACTGACCAACCTAGATCATGAAATCTCATTCATATTATAATCTTGCACGATCTTATTATTGTTAAATTTTGTTGCCTTAGGAAACTTCACCAAATTTTGAGAACTTCTTTGATCCCTTAAGAAATGTCATATTAGGACCCTTAAGACATTGATTTCTGTTAGGGTGATAGGATGGCTTAAGGGGATCTATGTCTATTGAGGTTCTAGAACAAAATGACATGGCTCAAGTGAATACAATTTGGTGAAGTTGCCCAAGGCAACCAAATTTCATTAAGAGCCTAAGAAAAAATTATAGCTTTAGGGTTTAGGGTTTAGAGTTTAGAGTTTAGAGTTTAGGATTTAGGGTAATAGGATAGCTTAGGGATATGTGGTAAGATCCTATGACAAGAGTACATGGATTAGGGAATAAGAATTTGGTGGAGTTGCACAAAGACTGACAAATTTCATTGAGTCCTAGTAAAATAGATACTTTAGTGGCTAGGGTTTTTGATTTTTAAATTCGGGTTTAGGGTTTAGGGAACTTAGGGTGAAGTCTTGGTGTCCCTTGGAATATAATGGACTTGTAAGTTAGTGAAGAACATTTTCTTGTGGAACAGTTGATTGAGCTAGCTCTTATTTCAACTAACCAACCTAGATCATGAAATCTCATTCATATTATAATCTTGCACGATCTTATTATTGTTAAATTTGGTTGCCTTGGGAAATTTCACCAAATTTTGAGAACTTATTTCATCCCCTTAATAAATGTCATATTATGACTCCTTAAGACATCGATTTACAATTTAAGGTGATAGGATGGCTTAAGGGGATCTATGTCTAGTGAGGTCCTAGGACAAAATGACATGGCTCAAGTGAATAAAATTTGGTGACATTGCCCAAGGCAACCAAATTTCATTAAGGGCCTAGGAAAAAATGATATCTTTAGGGTTTAGGGTTTAGGGTAATAGGATGGCTTAAGGGGATCTATGTAGTAAGGTCCTATGACAAAATGGCATGGCTTAATGGAATAAAATTTGGTGGAGTTGCCTAAGGCAACCAAATTTCATTTTAAGGTCCTAGGACAAAATGTATGCTTTAGTGTTAAGGGTTTAGATTTTAGAGTTCAAGGTTTAGGGTTTAGGGAACTTAGGGTGAAGTTTGGGTGGCCCTTAGAATAATGGACTTGCAAGTTAGTGCCTATTTTATGAATATTTTTTATTTTTGAATAGATTGACTATTTCCGTAATAGAAACACATAATTATGTATTATTAAGATTGAGTTTGATGTATATTTTAACTAGATTTTTTTTAATTGAATATAAGATTATTTTATTTAACATTTTTTTCATTAATATTTCCCACTTAAATGAATTTTATGATATAAAATGTATAATATAAAATTAGTTAATGTTGAATCAAGTATTTTATTTTCAATTGTTTGGAATTGAAAGAACCTAAAAGAAAGAAAAGAAAAATATTTAGATTCTTTTAGTGTCTAGTAACTAGTGCAAATTGAGATTTTAGACTAAACTAGAAGCCTAATTAACAAGTAATTGACTAGAATGAGGGTTAAGATTGTCAAAAGACAATAGACAACACATGCAAACAAGAAATGGAAACAAGGCATGACTAAGAGAGATCAAAACATAAAATAGAAATGAATGTTGAATATTATCTAATTAAGTGACAATTGGAAATGGATTGTACACTTGGATTTACGAATTTTCTAACTAAATTTGCAAACAAACATTGATAAAATTTATGAATTGTAACTATTCTTTAACATATTGTTTTCTAATCTAATTATAATTTAACATTGAAACTAAAGTTTAACATATTGTTTTCTCCATACAATGCAAATGAAATTTAAAACATTTAAGCAATGCAAATGAATTTTCTTGAGCTCGAAATTAGGGTTTTCAAAATCAAAATGATTTGTTTGATTTCAATTTATGGTTTTAACAAAATTTTTGTTTCAATTCAATTTAGGGTTTCAATCTAAGCAATTAGGGTTTTTAATGCAATTTTTTGTTTCATTTCAAACTAGGGTTTTCAAATTCAATTTTTTTTGTTTGATTTGAGTTCAAGGTTTCAAAAAGCTTGTTTAGGGTTTCCAAATGCAATTTTTTTATTTCATTTCAATTTCTAGGGTTTTGAAATGCATTTTTTTTTGTTTCATTTCAATTAGGGTTTTCAAATGCAATTTTTTTTGGTTTGATTGAACAATTTAGGTTGCAAAATCTAAATTTTGTTTCTAAAATACAATTCAAGGTTTATTTTTTCCTTTCTATTCAATATCTTCAGGTTTCATTGCATTTTTTCATCTATTTCTATAATTCCTCATTTCTACTCTTACAAGAAATAGAATGCTTAAAACATCAAATAAATTTAAAAAAATGCTAAAATCAATTCTTCTATTGACAATTTCAATAAAAAATGAAAAAATGCTAAAAAGTGGGGGTGGAGGCATACCTGGAGGCTGGTTTTTGTAGTCGTTGTCGCCCACAAACACAGGATCCTGTGCGCAGTGAAAATGAAGTTTTGTTCATTTTTAAAAAATAAATACCATTACAAAATGGGATCCTGATTATTACAAAACAAGATCCGAGATCTCGTTTCGTACTAATTGGGATCTCATTACGTGTCTGTCAGTTTGGGACCCTTTAACAAACGAGATCCCGATTTTTAAAAAGAAGGATCATGTTTGACATTTAGGCTTGGGATCCCAAAGCTAAACGAGATCCCTATTTTTAAAAATCTGGATCTCGTTTTTGCAATGTCAATTTCATTTTTTTGACTAAGGAAAAAACTTCCACGTTTCATGGACTCAACTTTGTGCACTTACCCGCATGTGGTTTGGTGATCCAGAAGTCATGTTTCAAGAGTTGTTGTATGTGTTTGCATTATTCAGATGAACTAGTGGAAGAAGTTCAGTGTTTGAAGATTTTTTCACTTGTTGCAGATGTATCTAAAGGAATCTAAGATGTGTTATCGTACATAATGAAGCGTGTTGTGTCATCTGCATGTCATCTTCTTGTTGGGAAATGTTTACATCAATTTTCATTTGTGTTTTCATTAGGTTTGGCTGGCCTGGTGTTTACACTTCATTTGAAGAATTAAAATTTAATTAAGGAAGCATGTGGTTGATCTAAGACATTATCTTTTGGTCTTGGATAAATGTTTTATTGGTCCACTCTCATTCCTTTCCACCGCGGGAATGTTGAGTTGCTGACCTAATTTGAATTTTATGAAATAAAGATCTTGTGGCCAACCTTGGATAAAGTTTCTAAGGATGAAGTTGGTATAAATGCAAGTCGAATTGAGAAGAGTTACAAGTGTACTAGATGCAAAGTGATGAAGTAAGCCACAAATCATAAGAGCAAAAGTGTGTGAGTGAGTTGAGGAAACAGTACTTCACTATGTTAGATTCCTAAAGGCGGTGAGCTGAAGGTTTCTGCAATCCTTTAATCAAGGCTGTGAATGTATGTTAATTGTTGTGGTATATCTTTTGTTCTCTTTTGTATCAGTAGGAAGTGAACCTTCCGGTTGAATAGTGGGTCCTTTCTATAGGCAGTGAACCTTTATATTTGGACAATGAGCCTCTGTATTCAGATTTATAATCCTTTTATATTGTGAGTTAATCCTCACCGTGGTTTTTCCCTCATTGGTTTTTCCACGTAAAAATTTGGTATGCATTGTGTTGATTTACTTTATGTTATTTGTGTTTCATGCTCATACTTAATAATAGACTAGTGTGGTTGTGGAATTGATAAGTATTGAAGTTTTAAGTTTGAATTTGTGACAATTGATTCACCCCCCGCCTTCTTAGTTGTCCTGTGCCTTTTTAACAGCATATACAAGGTAGAATGAAGAACCATCCATAAAAGAAATATTTATAGAGATGGAGAAGTTAAGTGAAAATTGATTGATTGTGGCTTATAATCAAATGCAAGAGAAGCGAAAACAAAAAGCATGACATGTCTAAAATGTTGAAAATAAATGATTGGAATTAGGAGGTAAAATATTGTTATATGCTAGTAAGTTTAAAAAACTAGGAAAATTTAGAATGTATTGGTTTGGTTTGCACCACATATATCATATATAATGGACAAGAGCTCAAAAGTTTAAAACTTTAACTAGTGAACTACTAGATGGTTATGTGAAAGGTACTCAATTAAAATGTTATTACATTAGAGATTGAAGGTAAATTCAACATGAGGAGTGTAGGGGACACCATGTAACCTATGTATAATAAATTTACTTAGATGCATCATAATTTTTTTGATAGTGCCCATTGCGTAAAGGGAAAATTAAACACCATGAAAAGTAAAATAGAGAAAAATAACCTACAAAAACATAAAAATAAATATGAGATTAGAAGTGACATTAGAAAAAATTGCTCAAAAATCTATTAGAAAAGGTGAGGGAGAGTATAAAATCGCCAAAAAGTGAAGTTAAGTGAAATCAAGTATTGTGTAAGCTAAGCAACTAAGTTGTGAGCACGGATTTATGAGCTAAAATTAATAAAGCACAATGAACTAAGGGAAATATAATGATATCCATGGTAGGAATTTAACAACCTTAGCTCATTAATGTAAAGGAGATTGCATAAATAATCTAGAAATTGTATCCTTGGAAAGCTATGGAAAATAACTCAAAGGGTGAATTTTTAAGCATATCAGGAGACATGATCTATGTGGAAGATTTAAGGAAATATACATATGTATAGCTCATAGGTATGGGTTATTATAGATTTAAGATAAAAAATGAAAGCCTAAAGAACATTAGTACCAATGAGTACTTGGCTCAATGTGTAAATATTCCAAGATCAAGAAGTTTGGTGTACGAGGAAAATTTGGATTGCAAAGATGAGCACAAATAGATTTGACTAGTACCTAATAGAATTTATGGAGATTTTATATACATGTAACCCATATCATATAAAGAAGTATGCAATTAAAATGATCACATGTATTTTGGATCAAGGAGACAAGATAAATAAGCTTGAGAATAATGTGTAACATCACTCATGGGGGAAACATATGATGGTCACTTCTTAGTAGTGAGTAAAATTAATAACCTTGGAGTATCCTACATTGCAAAATGTTTAGCCTAGAATATTATTCACATGGGGACATATGACTCCACTTTGACTGCATAAATATAATCTACATATGAGATGGTCATTAAAGGTAAATGATGCAACCTTTCTGAAACCCTAAGGGAGCAACAGAGAAATATTTTTTAAAAAAAGGAAAAGCCATCATAATTTTATGAGTAGGTTACTTGGTTCTAGGAATTGCATTTGGAAAATGGATAAGCTAGTGGGTAGTCAAATAAGTGTGCTATTGATAGTTTTTGGATAAATCTCTATGTGGATATGGATATAACGAGCATTTTTCACAAAATTCCAAGAAGGAATACAAGTGGGGGAGATGTTAAGTTAAAAAATTTGAAGTTAAAAAATGTAGTTTTGTGGTAGATAATAAATTTATTCACATCGAAGTTGTTAGGCCAAGGACCTCTTGAGTCCCTAAATTTCCTTATAAATCCATCATCAAGATATTAGGGAGCATTTGAAGAACACTCTTGGCCCTTACCAAAGACCCTAATGTCAAAAATTCAAAACCTATAAGGAATTCATTGATAAGAAAACTAAGGAGGCCACAAAAAAAACTTAAGAATAAAAAATAGATGGAAATAAACAAGGCCCCAAAAACATAGGACCATCCTACTCCATAAATAGTTGATTATACAAAATAAAATATGAAACAAGAAACAAAGAGAGAAGAATAGGTATAGAGAATATTTGAAAGACTAGGATCATATTGTGGAGCTATACCACCAGAAATAGAAAAATTAGAAGTAAAAGACTCAAGAATAAAAAATAGTAAGAGGAGCTGAAAAATATCAATGACATGATATAAAAATAAATAAAAGGAAGGGACTTGAAGAAGAAACCACACAAAAATAGGAAGCTTTCCCACCACAATAGCCACTTCTTAAAGAAAAGGGAAAAACATTATTTATATGATATTATGGGAGAAAAACCTGAAGGAGGAAGATTGGAAGTCTAAACCAAAAGAAAAAATAGAAATCTAAAAGATGGTCAATATCATATGACATCTCTTCAAAAAATAATCCAAACCAAAAAAAAGGTAGTTAAACTTGAGCCACTATAAAAAAGGATTATGAGGAGTATGAGTATAGAAGAAAATAGAGGACTTTTGGATGTGAAACTTTTATTTATATCATTGTCCATAGAGGGTAAATCATTAAAATTGCTAAATCATATATATCTACCACCACAACCAATCAAAATGTAATCATAGAATCTCTTCTTTGCTTTGTACCAATCATCCCTTACCCACTAGAACAATTTAGCAAGGAATTTTTGGTAAAATGGTTACTAAACTCAAGGTAGAGTTGGCCACATAGCAAGAAGAATTTTTTAAACTCATTCTCACTCAAAACTAAATTGATGGAAGAACTCACTACAAAGTTGAAACTTTCACCAAAGTGTACACTAAAACTTTCACCAAAAACTTGTAGACAAGTACAAACTCTCCAAGGTCAAAAACTAAAAAAAAATGTAAAATAGATACATTGATGGAAAAATATGAAGAAAACAAGTTTAGGATACAACAAAAATGGGAAAATAGCCAAAATGAGTTGGATAAAAAAATCAAAAATTTATAAATTACATGTAGCCATGTATCTGCACTTTATCAATATTATGAAAATTGGCTATAGACCACTATGTAACAAAAGTCTCAAATTAGGCTTCTTGCCTATAGGGCCAACAACCAAGGTTCAAACCTCGTGAGGTCTTTCCCTATTGCATCAACAATTGAGACTGTTTGACCTTGGTGTTAAGGGGAGACCCTTTGGTGAAATGGTGGGACTTTTTGCCTATAGAGCCAACAACCAAAGGCTCATACCCTTAATATCATACATTTTTAATTATTTCCTTTAATTCAAGGAGCAAGAAATAATGGTTGTTAAAGAGATAGTAACATGTGAATATCACAATTCAAATAATAACGATGTCTAAATTAAGATAAAATTAGGAAGCAATACAGCAACAAGCATGAGCAGGTGGGAATCTTGGCGGAGGGGGTTTTTTGAAAACCTTTGGTGATGGATATGATGCAGATGACGATGAGGATGCAATTTCTTGCTTGGGTCAGGCTTTGTTGGCTTTTGTGTTAGCAAGCTTTCTAGGTTGGAAACCTTCTATTCTGCTTGAGGTCGAGGGGTTTCTAGGTACTCTGATCCCTTTTGTTGTTGAAATTGCTACTGAGCATGTATATGTTGGAGGGTTGGTGTTATGGTTTCTTGGTTCCCCCTGCATTACTATGGTGCCTTAAAGTCCCTCCTCTTGGTGCATTCAGATTGGGTGACTATATTATGATTCCTGCTACAAGAGGAGTCTTCTTTTATGGAGTTGTTCTTCCTTACATTGTGGTGTTTCTTGTGGTCAACTTGGGTTGTTTGGCTAGTGATTCTCTCCAGTTTTGGAGTTGGGTTATTATCCTCTAGTCTTTGAGGTTTTTTCTTGTTAGAGGCTCTTTTCTTCTTTGTGGAAGTTGGTTTCCAATTTGGTTATGACCTGTTGTTGTTTCCTCCTCTATCTCTTTGGGTCAATGCTTTCTATCTTTCAAGGGTATAGACTCCTTGGTGCTAGGGAGTTCGGGTTTTGAAGGAAAATGGGATTGTTGGGTCTTGGTGGCTAGAGATCTTCTTTTGGTCTAAGAAGTTTCAGCTATCCTTGTGGAGGGTGGTTTTGGGAAGCTTTGTTGCCTTTGTTTCTACTTTTGTTTCTCCTTGCTAATCTAAGCAATTCTTTATCATGAAGGCCCAGGTGGGTTGGCTTTTCACTATGTTGGATAAGTTTCTCTCCTATCTAATTGATATTGAGCTTGTGTTGTCAAAGAATGTGTTTACTCTTTTCACTGATGGGCCTTCTTCCTACTGGATTCTTCAGTTGGAGTCTTCTATTGAGGTGGAGACTGCTCCTTTTGTGTAATGCCCCACCACGCAACCCTAGAGGAAGTTGCAATTAACTACTCAAACGTACTAATTTTTTTTTGTTTAAGTACAATTAACATGCAAGATCACTATCCATTGCCAACAACCTCTAAGGTTGCGAGACTGAGATTACTTAAAACCCAAACAAGAAACATGAATTGAAAACATCACATTTAATCACTTAATATATTAAGAAACGCATACATTCCAAACATGATAAATTACATCAAAGCATAAGAGATACCACATGATTTCAATTAATGATAATTTACAATATGATTACACTCTCATTCCCCCAATGAGGTAAATCCAATAAGCATGATTACATATTACACAATTCCACCTTGATAACAAATGAGGGGTAATAAATTAAAAGTTTCCAACTAAAATGAATAAAGAAAGAAATGAAACTAGATCGCACGAGCTCTCCAATTGGAAATCTCGCCCACACGAACAAGAAGGAAACCCAACAAATTAAGGTGCATGTTCCACCCAACCCTGTGATACCTGAAGGCTCACCCCTCGTGCTAGGAGATAGTAACAAGGAATCCTATACAAGAGCATCAACCCCTAGACACAGGCTAACTCATACTGACACAACCAATCACATGAACCACACAACCATGAGAATAACACAAGTACAATTTTAACAACACTGACATAAGTCACATTGCTTCCAGAAATAAACCCGATCGAGAATGATAAGAAGACCATACACACAAAACAATATACCAACTGTTGTTGTCGAAAGAGTGTCATTACACAGCTCTTCATGGGATATCCTCTAAGAATCTTCCTAGGCTCTGGCCCCCACTATAAGTTGTCCCGGTGGCCTCTACCGAATCCCAGCACCCATGCTCACTCATGTAGAATCAAATACCTCTCGTAAAGACAAGATAGATGACCTCACCATTCCAGGCCTTCCCGTCCCATCCCAAGTTTATACAAGCCCTTGCATCCATGAGCGAGGCTCAATTATCTTAATTAATGTAGAAAACTACCTAACTTCGAAGTATATTACTTTAGTTATCACTTAATTAAACCACCTCTACAGGTTTCCCAGTTTACCTCTTTGGGCTCTGGTCCCTAATAGAAGCCACTCTTCTACTTGTCAACATACCAACACAAAATCAATCACCAAGGCAATGGGCATACAAACAAGATAAACAATCACTCCAAATCTAGGAGGAACATATAATGAAAACCCACTCCAAACACAAGAGGCAACAAAAGTCAAAACCCTCTCCAAACACTGGAGGCTACAAAGGTCAAAACCCTCTCCAACCACTGGAGGCTACAACAGTCAAAACCCTCTCCAACCATTGGAGGCAACAAAACACATAATCCACTCCCTCCAAGGGAGGCACAAACCAACCCCATTCATGAAACCCGGGTAAAACAACAAGATACAACAATACGCCCTACCCAAGGCAACACAACGGTAGACTTTCACAATAATGCAACCCAAATTTTAAACCCCTTCTGGAAGACTTAACAACCCTTCTAATCAACTTCCCCAAAGTGAAACAGAAGAAGTGCACATTCAAGAAGGGCAATCAAACAGGAAACAAATCTATGTTGGATTTCCTAAATTCACTTCATTCATTAACATTCAATAATTTATTGCTTTAATAAAATTGACTTAATGATGTCTCTTCAGACAAAAGATGAAATTTAAACCATATGTTCAATTCCTTAATTGCTTTTAAATAATAATAAAATAAAATAGTTACTTCTTCTATTCAAAACAAAGCAATAAATCATTTCTTCTTTTTAAATAATAATAATAATAATAACCATTTGTTCTTTTCAAAATAAATCCTTTCAAACAAACAATTAATTCCTTTTGCCCAACATCAAGAATGAGAGAGATCATGACGAAAGGACAACCGATAATTCAATAATCTACTTTAAGATTTCTTAAATCCAAGCCAGGCGATAGCATATTGCATGTAATCAAATAAAATAATTAACATCGTTTGCAACTACTCAAAAGTAATTAAAATTACAATTGCAATATTGAGGAATTTAAACCAATAGTTTATCTCCCTATTTTTTCAATTACCCATAATAATCAAAATCAGCTTTTCAAATAAAGTTATTTTTATTTTTCTCAATGATATAGAACAGTCATTTAAAATTCCCTATCTTTAAATATTTAAGAAAAAACATCATTTAAATATGTCTAAAACAAAAATATCATTTTTATAATCCAATTAATTAAAATTAATTCCTTATTATTTAACATATATATTATATATATATATATATATAATATAAAATAATTATAATAAATGAAAAAAACAAAATTTAAAATCATTTAAAAAAAAGGCGATTAAACCCCTAGCCCCACGGGCCCCCATAGGGAGGAAGGACACAGCCAAGGTTGCGCCCAGCCTCCCTGTGGAGATCGGCGCTGCCTATTGTAGCACCCTCCCCACTGTGGAGAGTGCTGCCACAGCAGCGCCCCTCCATGGGGCACGGCTGCATGCAGCATGGTTGCGGCCCCCCAACACTTGCCAATAAAAATTTTATTTATTTATTTAACATTTATTTCAAAAATCAAAAAAACCTCCCCTATTCTGGTAATATCTAGAACGAAATTTTAACTAAGGAATTTTTTTTTTATAAATAAAAAAAAATTCTTTTAAATGAAAAATTCCCCCCAATAGCATATAAATTTTATATGCAAAACATATATATATATATATATATATATATATATATATATATATATTCCATTTCACAGCCCAAATTGGGCAAATTATCTACAAAAAATCACACAACCTAAACTTAATTTCTAAAACATAATGAAAATTCTCAGATTCAACACAAGGTTTTCTGATTCATTTGTTCCTCTTTCGAATTTCTATTGCTAAAATTGAAGATTTATGTTGCAATTTTTATTTTCCAACAACAATCTAAATTATGTTCAAGATTTAAACAGGGTTTTCAAAAAGATTTCCAAGCAAGTTTTCAAATTACAAAACTAAAATTTCAAAGCATTTAGAATAATAAAGAACCTGTGATTTTGAAGTTTGAAGAAATAATCTGATGCTAAGCTTCTTGCCAATTCAAAAACTCCAGATCTCCTTCCAAGTTTCCACCTTTAAATCCAAGATTGAATCCCACCAGAACAAAACCCTCTTTTTCTTTTTAGCAAATTTCTCTCCAAAATTGAAATTTTTAAAATCCAAAACCCAAAAGTGGAATGGCTCCCTAATTTTTTCCCCAATTTTAGTCAAATACCCAAAATATCTCATCCACCATAGTTATTGCAAGTTTGGAGATATTTTGTTTATTTGAAAATTTAAAACTAAAATTCTTTTCAACATGACTTAATTATTTATTTTAAAATTTTCTATTCCAAATGCATTTGAATACTCTTAAATATTTTCATTTCCAAAAAGCATTCAACTTTAATTTTTTCTTTTCAAAACAACTTTAACACTTATCATTTTGAATTTAAAAGAATTTAACAATTACAATTTCCAAAATGAATAAATTGATTTATTCCAACATAATTAGTTTAATTAATCAATAAAATAAATCTAATCCAATATTAAATCATTTTATTAATTAAATTAAATTAATGAATAAATTAAATAACATTTATAACCTTATAACCAGATAAATTTAACCAACTTAAATACCTAAAGCCATTTATTTACCTTTTCCAACTTGCAATTTAAATGAAAACAAGGAGAGAAGAACAACAAGAAGCAACTTAACCCGATGACACACTATGACTAAGGTGATGACTTGACATGGAAAACCTAGCTACTATCTCCCAATCAGTTGTCGTTGGCCAATGAACATGCTCAAACCTGTGGAACCAGGTGGAGTCAATGTCTTGTACCTATAAACCTGCGAACAAAGAGTATATTGAACATGCATATATACAACATAATAAAACACACCGTGAAGAGGATATGGTGGAATCGTAGGGCACTCGCAAGCGAGTGATGCAATCTTGTCCCCCTCACCAATACACTCATAATGGACTGACAGTTCCATCATAAACAATTATCTCATGCAATAACATGTTACAATAACTAATCATCATTACACCAATTAAAACATGTCAAATAAAGCATCAGATAAGATACATCACATCACACAAATAGACTATCTCTCTATAACTAACAATCAAATAACACACACATGAAAAAGCATCTCAATAACCAAAAAGCACATCAAAGCAAACAAGGACACACTATCCAACCAGAAAGAAAAACAAAGGGGTATTACATTTTGAGGGGGAGCCCTTTCCTTTTGAGGTGGAAATGGGAGTTATGGATTTGGTGGGAAGATTTCCTCTCTTACGGGCTTCTATGGAGGTGGAACTTGTGTGGGCTATGGAGTTGTGTTTTTGGTGGAAAGGGTTTTATCATCCTCTCCTATAAAGGGGAGCCCACTCCTTCAGAAATGGAGTATGGGATGTCTATTCAGGCAGGTTATTTTGAGTTTCTAGTTTGTTGTAGCCTAGTTGATGCAGGCTATTATTTTGATCAGTTAGTGGGGTTTTAGGTCTCCGTTAAAGCCTAGTTGTTTGTGTTTTAGGTTCCTTCAAAACCTATTTGTCGTTTGTAACCTGAGTTGTCTTGCTTATCTCTAATGGTTGTTGTTGTTTGGATCTTGATAATTTGTTGATTTTTCTCTGTTAACAACTTTCTTGCTTTGAATAGGGTTTCGGATCCCTTCAAAACCGTATCTAATGGGTTTTGAGGCCCCATCAAAACCTGCTTTTACCATAATAAAAAACAAAAGACTCAAATTGATACGGTGGAAAATTAAATTTTGTAGATCTTGGGGAAATGTGATGCATGACTTCAATGACTCACAAAGGTATAAATATAGAATTCTATAGTCTCAATACAGTTAGATAAATAAGAAATTAACTAAGTTTTCCAATGAAGAATTTTATGTTAGAAGTAAATATTCATTTATCTCTATTGATTAGTATTATCATCAAGGCTAATTAAATTTTCTACTATATATATAAATCTTCTACCTTGACAATTCTAGAAAGATCTTATATTGACATCATAGTGTTAAACAACCAGAATACTGAGAGGGGGGTGAATTAGTAATCTCTTAAACCATTCAAACATTAAACATCCAATTACCAGAGCATACTCAATAGCAATAAGGAAAGAAAGCATGAAACATTAACATCACATAACATATGAACACCGAGATTTTTATGTGGAAAACCCAAAATGGGAAAAACCATGGTGAGGATTAGCTCACAATATATTATAACCGGTTATAGTATATTTATAGAAGTGCTCACTGCAGGTGGACTCAATGTCCAAATGGACTCATTGTCCATAAAGAAAAAAGATAGAAGAGAGATGGTGGCTCAAAACTTGTTTTGAACTGTTACAATTGCATCTAACATATGCATTAAATATAGTTCCACTGAAGGGCAATAAACAAACTTTATCTAATTTTGATTCAAGACTCTGCATCACTCTTCATTCGCACAATTTTGATCTTCAACTTAACATTTGCAACTTAACTTCACACCAATCTAATCAAATTCGCATCATATCATCACATTGCACATAAAACATAGAAAAAAATCCAACTATATATATATCTGCATCACCACTAACATCAATTAGGTTGGCCTAATTAGATGTAATACCCAAAATATAACTTGTTGGCTCAAAACATTCATACATACAATGTGCCACAATTCAAATCTCAAAACAATTTAAAATAGGTTGGCATGGACCTATAATTGACCCCACATAAGACTACAGTACATATTTAACCTTTGCATACCTTTAGACATATTAGGTTGGCTCTACATAGGACAAGTAAAAGCAAAAACCTTCAACTATGTATCCACATCTCAACATGTGGACCTCAAAACTCAATGCCAACTGGAATCTATACTTTTCTGACATTTGGAAACTCATCCTCAAAAGCACAAAGCCAAAAACTCATATGCGGAGAAGTGTGAAATCTCCCACACAATTGCAGTGTACAGATAATCATTGTAATTTGCTCGACCGAACTCTATTACTCATGTCTCTCAAACCACTTGTCAAAACATGATGAAATCTTGGAATTAGATACATCTAACATCCACCAAAATTATGTTAGAAATGTAGAGTGAAATTTCCATTTGTGGAGTGGTGCGGACCCAAAAACTAATGCACTATAACATTGTATGCACAAAATTGACACTTAGTCAATTTCCCTTTACAACTATCTTTATTGGATCAAACCAACTGAAAAAAATGTCTTCCTCAATACCTCAAAATCCTGTTAGAAAGTTAGTCAAAATCGTTTGCAAAAAAAACTTCATATCAATTACAATGTTGACATCAATGACAACACTACAACACATCATTATGTACCTTCCATGCTCATGTTCCAAATAGCATCATCAATGGCATTCTTCCAACACACAGCATGTGCAAAACACCTCCAACAAATTATTTTTTAAAGGGAAACTTCTTATAAGAATATTAATAATATATAGAATTATATATTATCTTCATAGTCAAACATCTCATTATTTTTCCAAGTTTTAATAAAATACAAGATTTCATGGTTACTTGTAAAGGAAATTGTTAGCAAGGAAAGTGGAGATCAAAGACCAAAGTTCTAAGCCCCAAGTATTATCTATGTGTTGTGTTTATACCCTAGAAGCAGCAATAGTAGAAGGATCAGAGTTTGGTTTAGAATGTGGCATCTCTACTTAAGACATCAATATGAATCATGAACAATACTCATCGTATAGCACAACCATATTACAAGAAATTCACAAACTTTTGTATACTAATATATTTAATCTTTCATTCCATCCTTCTATAGTCTATGTCTTATATTTTACATATCATTTCCTTTCTATACATATATCTTTGTGTTGGAACATGTCTCTTACAAAAATATATCCTTTCTTTGAGAGGCCTATTTTGCCTTGAGCTCACATCCCCTTTGCAATGGTTTGTGGTAGGATATACCATTGTTCTAGACCCCTGCTTTTCCATTTACCTTCCCAACACCATCCCTATTTCAAAACTATGTCTTGTCCTCAAGACATACAAATTGAATTACTTTGTTGAGAGAATGTTCTTATACATCTCCTTAAGGTGGGAAAAAGTGCTATGGCACTAAACTTTAGCTTGCTAGAGGGGGTGATTTTGTGCATTGATATATGTAATAATTTTCTCTACTTTCGGTAAGATAGTGGGAATTTGAATTTGTTGTGTCATTTTTTTTGCATCTTGGATTAGGCCTATGACATGTGTCAACTGCAAGCTTACTACTTCCTTTAATTGTTTGAACTAGCTCTTGATCTACTCACACTAGTCTTGCATTTGTTAGAGCTAGACATGAAGTGTTTCTGATTGTACCCTTGTCTTCCCATCCATGTCATATACAGCATCATAGGTATTCCCTACTTAGAGAATTTATTGTTCTATTTGCTCTATTTGGCATTTGACATCATGTCATTGTATACAAAATTGATATAATACATCAATATCACTTTTGATGTTCTTTAATGTACTGATGTTTGACTCCATCATAGTGTGAGTTGTTGCACACTTCTTTCTTTCCTTTTCCTTGGTGATTTCTACAGTGATTGTCTAGCGGATGGTGGTCATTTTTCTTGCATATCCTCTATAAGGCCATCTACTAAAATTTTGATATGTTGGCCTAAGGGTTGTGAGGAATCTCCTTGTATGTGTAGAAGCTTGTTCTGAATGTCACTTATAACTCCCTCTAGTTTATTTGTGTTGTCCACATGTTGTTTGAGGATATCTTGGTGATCTAATCAAGGATATCACCAAGTTAATTTTTTTCTAAGGGAGAAATGCTAAACATATAAACCTAGGATCCAACCAACAGGAGTTGTAGCAATTATGGATTTACAACTAGTTGGATCTACTTTTGTTGTGCTAAAAATTCCTTGATGAACTACATGGGGGAAGTAACAGTAGATGAAGATGGTTTCTTTAGAGGTGGTGAGGATTGAAAGGGCATGTCTCTCCTTGTTGAATGACTTGTTTTACTCAAAGGGGAGGATGGAACTTCCTACATCTTTGCTTCTTCTTTTTGAACCTCCTCATAGGCTTTTTGGTCGCTTCTTTTATCTTCTCTTGAATTTGTTTAGTTACCTCCAGATTCTGCTTCATGAGCTTATCGACCCTTTTCTTTAAGCAGAGCTCCCTAGCCTGTATTTGTGTTATTATTTTTTTCCAGTAGAGTTTGAGGGAGTGATCTCTACTAAACCTTGTCCTTTTAATTATTTTTCTTTCTGTGTGGCTTTCTCCCTTTTGTTCTTTAGTACTACAACTAATTATGGTGGAAACAGATTGATCATCCCTTCCAAATTACTTGTAAAGGCTACCATATATCTAATGATCACCTCTTCTATGACCACCTTGTTAAGAGTCACCATCTCTTCATATAGTGCCACTATTTGTTCAAGGACCCCTTTGTAAATAATCTATTGAAGAGTATGTTCACATCCAAGAGGGTCTCAAGTTGTTTTGTGGTGGATTTTTCTTTGCCTTGTTCCTCCTCTTCAGATGATGAAATTTTCTTTTGTGCTTTTTGCTTTTGTCTCTTTTTCTTCTCTCCACACTCATTTGCAGAAGTGCTTTAGTAGCCTCCTCTACTAATAGTTCATTTTGTGTTGGTGTAATGAGAAATTTTCTCTTCACCTTGCCCTTTTTATCTCTTGATTTTGCAGATGTGGCAACATATATGCCTACCTATAATTGCCTAGACCTTCATAGAGTAGAGGTACTTTTTTCCTCTTATTTTTCCTTTGAGAGCCCCCTTTTTTCTCTCAATTTTTCTTTACTTTTCTTCATGTGCTCCTTCGACTTCCTATTTGCTAGATTACCATGAATCTATTGTAAGTTGTGAACTCCTCCACATTAGGGTCTTTTGGTAACCAAAGAAATGTAGCCCCATATGATTCTATCTCTACAGCACTCAATTCACATGGCAGTTATGGTATCCAAGACATGTGTGGTTCAATAGCCACCATCAAGGTGTAGTCTCTGTCAACCAAAAAGACAATGTCTTTTATGTATCTCCTCACTACATCGTATGAGATGTGTGCTCTGTCCTACAACTTCTATTAGAGGGATTTTTGAAAAACCCCCAATAGGTTGTTATGTAGGAGGTGGTGTCCTTGAAATGTTTGGCATGGTCATTTATCTAGGAAACTACTAGGTTTCCCAAATATTCCCAAAAAAGGTTGATAGCTCATTAAGAAAATAAAATGTGAGGAAAATAATTAGGTTCACATACCTAAATTGGTAATGATATTGCTTGGTCTGTTGGATATTTTCTAGATTTTTTTGTTGCAAAACTTCACGAAGATCAATGTTTTTACCTTCTACGATCATCTAGTAGGCGATTTGTATTGATGTAATCATGGAAAAATCATCCCTATTAGTGTAATAGATTATATATTCAATGCCCATAGTTGCATATCTTACTATCATATTTTAATTTTTTTATATCCAAGCTGCAATTGTTGTAGGTTTCCCCAATAAGATTTATAACTTCATTTCCCTTGATGGCCTTCTTCGAAGGGATCTCTCCTTGTACACCTAACCCTGTTACAGTTTGGATTGCTTGCTTTGTAATCTAGTAGGGTTTATCCAAGTAAATGTATTTGTCATGGATTCCACTTCGGATTATGTGAACCCACCCTTCTTTTGTGAAATTTGAAAAATTTATCCATACATCTAATTTCTTTTCTTTGACTTGGCTATATTGTGGTAAATATGCTTCTCTATCCAACTGCAAAAATGTCTTTTGAAGCTCTTCAAATTTGGTGTCATCTATCTCCGTTAGGGGAGCATCTATGTACTTTCATAGATCTTCTATGTATATTACATCAGCAGGAACCATAGAGAAAGCCCTATCAGGCTCCACCTCCATTGCATTGTAGCGAAATTTCTTGTACTTAGGTTGGGGATTCTATGAAATATCTACTAACATGGGTATAACCATTTCCTTGATTAAGTGGTAGATACAGAGATGGTAGGGCAAGGGTTTTGCAGAGTAAGCTTTTAATTGCATGGGGATAGAAAGTATGTGCAAAGTGAAAATAGGAAGGTTTATCTTCATGGATTTATGGCCGCCAATGGTGGTAACTATATTAAATGTTGTAGTCATTCCCCATCTTCCTATTGGCACCTAAAAAATTTCCTTGCCTTAGCCAATTTTTCCCATGCTAATGAGACATTTGATAAGGCTAGTTTTTCTTGGCATCAGTGGGTAGGGAATGAAAAATTAAGCTAAGTTGCCTTTTGAAGTTTTGAGAAATTCCTTATGGTCAAGAAGTTATGCTCTTGCAGGCATTTTTACTCCATCTAGCACACCTTTTCCCCTCAAGGTGCAAATCAGTTGGTTTCCCCCACAATGTCTTGTTTAGATGATTTTCCCTATAAATAGTACCTATCAGGTTTTCCATGAAAGGTCTTAAGTGCTAAAATGTCCAAGTGTTGGTTTTGTAGGAATTATATTTCCATATGAACTTCACTTCCTTGCTTACATATCCAATTGACTTGATTTTTCCCCCCTTTGCAAGGAATATGTGCTCAACCAAAATTTTGTGGGAATTTTCAAGTAAACTTCACCTTTCACATCCAAATGCTCATTTTCACATGCAGGCCATTTTCCTATAAATGCTATTAATTTCAAAATCAGCTAAGTTTTTTTCATGTGGGCCAATGTAGTCCATCTTCCCACCTCCATCTTCTTACAAACTTCTATCTTCCATCTACCATCTTTCATCTGAACTTCCTTCATCCAATTCAAATGACCTTTTCCATGAAGCCTAATCCACTTTGAAATCCCTCATCTATACCTGGACAATGTCGTGATGACATCATCCCACCCTATTGATGTCATCATGACATCATTTTCAAAGCTCCCAAATCCATTTCAAATCCTCTCTAATGATGTCATGCTAACATCATTATTTTTTGATGTCATGCTGAAATCATCCTTTGTTGATTTCATTTGCCAAACTTTTCATCCAAGTTGAACATGTACAAGTGCAATTGCACTTGGTTTTCGTATCAATTTCACTTGGAGGTTGTTTTCCCAAATGATGCACTTGAAGGCCTTTGACCTGCATGAAAAAGATTTTGATGCCAATAGTCAAGCAAGATGATTTGTGAGTGAGTCCATTTGAACCTATCATGTGCACCAAGGTTAGTGTTAACTTGCAAATATTTTTTTTGCATGGACCTAATGCTAACATTTGTCTAAGGAATATTCAACGCCATACATGTCACAATAGCACTCACCTTCATATCGAAGGTTTTCCTTGTGGGCCCAACCAAGTTCAAGCTTGCACTAACATACAATAATGATAGAATTGTGAAACAAGCACAAATCCACGAGCCATAGGATCAAACAAAAAACAAGTACACCTTCCATACAAGAGATCTACAAGTACACCTTCCATATAAGAGATCTGCAAACAAGAATTGCTATATTCAACAACAAGGAAGCTTTCAAGAAGATATGAAAGTCGTGATGTTTCTTGTGAATAATATACAAGTGATATTTACAATAAGGGTTGAATGCTTATAAGAGCAAATCCCTAAATGAGAAAGGATTAGATCATGACAAGTGTCAACATCACATGAGACGAGACATAATAATCTACTAATAGCTCAACTAATAAAGCATTCCTAAGTTTAGCTAAAACATGTGAGAATAAATTAGACTAATAATCAATTAAAGATTAATTAATTATTAGCTAATGTATGATAACTCTAACACCCCCCCTTAAGATGAACTTAGGGAGTAGCTAAAAACCCTAAAAAGAGTGCAAGATGGTTCTCGAAAAACAAGGCTAAGAAGGTACCCATGTACAAACTGAAGATCTCTATAATGTGGAAAAATAGAGAAAACCACATGGGAAAAACTCTACTCCAAAAAGAGATGAAAGCCAAGTGAAGGAATGAAGAAGCCTCCAAACAAGGCACCATTGTCCCAAAAGATAGGAACAAAGAGAACACCACAAAAGCATGAAGAAGCTACAAACACTATCAAAGAAGAATTGTTGAAATGTTGAAAGAAGAACCTCCGCTGTGATCAGGATCAACAAGACAAGAATATGTATGAGTGCCCCCAACGACACTACTCAAATCAAATGGCAAACAAAGGAAAACACCTGGAACTCAAAGATACAGATGGAAAAGCAACCAAAAGTCTAAAGAACTGATCGTGAGAAAATGGAAGGTCGCCTCCAGAAATAGGAATGAAAAAGTGTCCATATGGTAAGTGCTCCATCTCACTAAAATGCATGAGTAACCAGCCGCTACATCCGCCTAGTACATAGGAACAAATACTGTATACATAGCTCACTCCAACAAAACCAAGGAAGCAATAACACCAACAATAGAAACACCCCCATAATGCTCAAAAGGGAGAGGCATGACAAATACACTGAAACTGAATGCCTAAAAGTAGTGCATGAAGAGGAACCAAGAGCATCTGAAGGTGAAAACATGAAAGTACAAGCTGATAGAAAGGATATGAAAACAAAAGTCACATACGCATGAGAAAGGTATGAAGGAAAACAATGGCAAACATCAACCCCCATGGCACTTTATATCATAGTGTGAGTACAACAAGGCACAAAGTGATGTGCAAGAATCCCCAAAATACATGTACAAGAATGTGGCACTTTATCTCAGTGCGTTTACATATAAGAAATTGCTTACAAATGATGTCTACAATGTCCAAATAGGAAAAAAAACTAGAAATACATAAAGAACAGTCAAAAACGAAGCATCCCATGCAAACGAGAAGTTCCCAAGCGCTAGTATGTCTAGGTAATTCACTAGAGTGTGAAAACACAAAAAATTGAATAAAATATACTTAGAGTGAAATTTGGAAAAAATTCATGGATAGAACTTAAGAGCTCTGAAAGACAGTTCCAACACCGTTGAGATCGCAAAAAATAGAGAAACTGGTCAAAAATTACAAGCCCGAGACTGAAAATAGTTCATTTGACTTCAATAGGTTGTAGAATGCACCAAAAGAAAAATAAAGTAATGAGACCCACACCACTGGAAATTTGATAGAATCAGCTTTCCGACGATATCTCTTTTGCCAACAAACGATATTGTATGCCCAAGTTATGGCCTCTAGAAGAAAACAGCTCCAAAGGGGGAAAAAAAGCAGTGCGGCATTAAATCTGATGGTCAAATGGTCGTCACATCAAAACGATGAGGTTAAATTTGATGGACAAATGATCATCGCCGGAGAAGCACAACTTGGCTTATTACAAAAAAAAAATATTTTTTATAAAAAAATAATAAAAAAAACTTTACATATTTTTTTTTTCATTAAAATTTTTTTTTAAAAAATCTATGGAGGGGGGGCCACGTGGGCCCACCCCCATAGCTCCATTGGGTGCAGGTACCCCTGTGTAGGTACGGACCTGCACAAGGTCCCTTGTACCCTGTGCTCCTTTTTTCTTAAAACTAAAAAAGTTTTTTGAAAAAAGCTTTTAACTTTTAAAAAAAAAATTAAAAGCTTTTGTAAAAAACAAAAAAAAAAATTACAATTTAAAAACTGCAAGATTCTTTTTGCAGAAAATGATAAATATTCTTTTTGACGAAAAGTTTACCTCGATTCGCGTGCACAACTGTACGAGCAAAAAAATTTTGCCTCAGAGGTCAATTGCTCAGATTTTGACGATTTGACAGGCGATCTTAGGGTTTTATGGGCCTTCTGAGCACGATAGTGATGTCCATTCGGGCTCAAAACACACCAAAAATACAACTACCCTTCGGCTCTGGAGGCAAAGCAACCGCTTCAAAACCTTGTAGATCTGGCGTCTAGAGTTGAAATCAAGCAAAACAAAAGCCAAATTTGACTTTCTCGACAACTTTAGATCCAATGGCGAGGTCCTTTTTGCACAAAAATGCTTCGAAAAACACCCACCTCCAAAATTTGCAACGAAAGCAAAGGGGATTCAGATCTTAAGCTTGCAACTCTTGTTGAAGAAGAAAGCCTCATAAATCGAGAAGGGGTTCAATGAATCCACGCTCTAATACCATGTTATAATTGTGAAACAAGCACAAATCCACAAGCCACATGATCAAACAACAAACAAGTACACCTTCCATGCAAGAGATCTACAAACAAGAATTGTTATATTCAACAACAAGGAAAAGTTATAGAAGAAGCTTTCAAGAAGATATGATATTTACAATAAGGGTTGAATGCTTATAAGAGCAAAGCTCTAAATGAGAAAGGATTAGATCATGAAAAGTGTCAACATCACATGAGATGAGACATAATGATCTAATAATAGCTCATCTAATAAATTATTCCTAAGTTTAGCTAAAGCATGTGAGAATAAATTAGACTAATAATCAATTAAATATTAATTAATTATTATCTAATATATGATAACTCTAATAATAATGACACGTGTCTCATACTATGTTGAGACCTGATAAGGTGGACATGTAGGCCCATATGGCATTGTTTCTTTGGTGTGCACTCCTTTGAAGCCTTTAGTGCTCTTTAAAGCCCGATTGATGATCAAAAGTTAAACTTTCAAAACATATCAAGGGCTCACATTTAAACTTCAAAAATGCTTAGCGATGGACTTACACACCCTACAAAATACTTAACGATGGTGATAATAAAATTGTCAATTAGATGAAGGGGGGTGAAACTTTTCAATATATACTCAATCTGCATCATGGAAACATTCATAGCTATCCCAATAGAGCAAAAATGTAATTACACTGGTAGGGATTCCACATGTGAGGGGTTTAATAGTTGTCGACGCATTGGGACTAAAAATATCTATTCCGAAAAAAAATCAATACTATGGAAGCACGCAAAATATTATAAAATTTGTCATCGTTTTCTTAAGTGCCATTTACTTTTCAATGTATTACGCGGTCAAGTCATGACAACTACCTAAACTGATATCATCGGAGATGATAAATTATTAGAGAAATGGCAAGTGTATTTACAAGGCTAGATAATTAGCTTTTTTTTCTCTTTCCTCGTTTCCATCACGTTTTGGAGGCATCTAAATGCTTTAGAAATCACCACCACAACTTCTCATTGAACGCCAACAGAATTTTGTTTGGATGTTATCGCAAATTACACTAAACTATAATATTTATTAAAATTCCCAAAACAAAATAGAATTGTGCATTCCAATTGTGTCTTTACTTCATTTAGTTTTTTCTTCCCCCACTCCTGCCCACCCCACACCCCGTGGGGTTAACCTTCAAATTTATGATTTTTTTAAAATTTAAAGGTTTTAGTAATAGATCAATTTACATGTATAATATTATTTAATATAATAATATAAAGAATTATCCTCTGGGACTAAACCTTCTCCATTTGAAGACATTGTCACTGTCATATAATTGCACTTTCCACTTGACTCCCCATGAGTTTTTCTTGCTCTAGTACCAAAATTATGCATAATTTGCTACAAAAATGTGCTTTGTAAACTACAAAACACCAAATTTTGTTTATGCTCTGTTTTAGGATTATTGTTAATCCTTTGAACGCTATGTGATTAAGAAAATTCAAACTTAGGAAATGTTTGCAACACACATACATGCTAAAACAGAGATGCCTTCACAATCAAACACTATCATGTCCACCTCCCATATGGTCAAATCTGATGACAGCCTAGGGAATGTAGAAGATAATGCCTCAAACAATTTTCAGTTGTTTTCAGTCTCCACAATAATTTTTGAAAATAAATATTGACATGAATCAATTTCAAAAGATTTATCCAAACAAGGAACTGATTTCTCAGCTTAAGTTTGTAGAAATATAATATTAATATATATTTCTACAAACAATACTCTACAATAGGTGAACTGATGAGGGAAAACACCGGCATGAAACATTTTTCTCCTCAAATTTCTATTTCCTTTGCTCTTTTCAAATTAAAACTCTTCGGTGTACCCATTGCACCCACAAGTGTGATTTCTATTTTATCACACTAGTGACCAACAATAATTTCTTGAAGCCTAAGGCCTTTATGCGGTGCCATTAAGGCTTTCCCATGCCCTACAAATGGATTTTTGTGCCACCATGCCCATTCAATGCTATGTGGAGCACTTTCAATCATCTTAGACACCTTTGACCATCCTCTACTACGAATTTCAAGGGAGTTCTTGCACTCAAGCCGTAGGTTCTTCACATCCAAATGTGATTATATTCATAGAGGACATTCTCCACATGCTTATGTTGGCATTTCAATTAGCACCTCCAGAGTGCTTATTGGAAATAGACAGCTATGCACATTGCGTGATGACTACTCTTCAAATTATGGAGGGGAAGCTCCCTCTTGTTTGTTGATGTTTGAATAAAATTAAAACGGACTAAGTGTTCCTATCTTTTTTACTCAGCAGGCAGGACACAAGGGTGCATAAACACAATGTGTTGCAGCTAAGGTTTTCTCTAGTTTCTGCAGATCTTAACTACAACTAAACTAACTCTTAACCTATCCTATCACCTCAAGGTAAATAGAGCATGAGGGAATAGGAATGGGAATTGATTGGTTGGATCACTTGGGATGACCGTCTCTCACAATGCGTTCGAGGCTCTAAACTCACATATTTAAAATGGAATAGGATCTTATGCAAGCAATCACTCTTACAGTAAGATGAATCTCAGACTTGCTAAGGAGGAGGAACCCCTGTCTGAGGTATAGGTTGGGATACAACTCACTAGAAAGAACAAAGGATGATTATTTGGCTAACAGGATTCCTGAGAAGGTGACAACACCTGTCCAAAGTGTAGGCTAAAAATTAGATCATTACACAACATCAAATGACAATCATTAACAACAAAATACCCAACAAGGTGACAACATCTATCCAAGGGGGAGATTGAAACAATAGATTGTAAGAACAAGACATTGAAAGAACACGAATCTTTAGACCAAATTGCATGTGCCCTTTGATTTCTTTCTTCAAACTTTCTCAACGAAATACAAAGGTTTGGGATAGCAAAGGTACGAAATCATACATAGTTGCTTATAAAAACCAACAACTCTCATCCAAGAGTGAACAAATATGCACTTGCAAGCTTGTTGGCTACAATGGCACAACAATTTTATGTAGTAAATAAAGGTTCCAAAATAGTGAGAAAAGGCTCTTATTTATAAAAACTCAAAGGAGTAGGCAACCTTAAAATCTCCTTGAGTTAACAATCGGTTCTTTCCAATCAGCAAGATTCATTCCTATGTCTAAAAGTAGGTGCGAAAGCAATTAACTGGAAATCTACTTCAGTTAACTAAAACTAAACTAAAAGTGAACTTAAATTACAAAATGTGCCTCCAAAATAGAGATCCACAATTAGTGGAGATCTAAGATAGACTTCCATAATTGGTGGGATCTAACATGCATGATCAATGGGACAGGGAGTTAAATTGGAATGAGACATCAAGTTAACTCCTATTGCCATTAATGCTATTTTGAAGGGTAGGACATCCTAAGTGGGTACTTTAAACCTCACCACCTCTAGTCAATAGTTCATCAATCTAGTTGTTGACTTCTTCTGCCTCTAGACAATTAATTCTTTGCAGGATGATGATGTGGTGTTTCAGCATATCTTCACCATTCGCAAGTTGTTGATATTCTATACACTTTGCAACTGTTTCATCCAGCTTGGTGGACATGGTTGCAACCTTACTTAACTTGTAACCATCAGGGTCATTGTAAAAAGTGCTACGGATGAGATCCTGGAAATTTTTTTGCACTGCGCCTAGCTCAATGTATGCACCTCCCTCATGTTGATAAAGGCAAAGGATAGATATTACTAACATTCTTGTGAATTTTATAACACCTACCACAATTTGTCAGTACTCGATCAATTCCACAGAAATGGCATCATAGGCTTTCTTCTTGTATGCCAGTTCTTTCCAAGCAAAAATATGTCGCTTGTTCTCTATAGTGGTAACTAAGTGGTACGCCAGTTGTAAATCAGAGACTGTGATCTCATCCCCAGGCCTCTTCTCTAATGCCTTTTGCCCTGACTGTTGAATCCCTGCACAGAGTTCGTGAGCTTTGTTCCTCAACTGGTATAGTTCTACCAGCATACACCATCCTCTGACGACAAATTCTTCCACTTGATTCCTCAAGTGTTTTCCATATAAGATCATTTGGTGACGATTTTGCTCCGCAAGGAGGTCAAGCATCTCTTGCGGAAAAGTAGAGATGTTTGGCATACTGTGCATCAAGCTAGATATGTAGAGTCTCAACTATTGGTGTTCAGGCCTTTAAGGATAATTTGTCTTTGTCATCCTTAGCCATTCTTTCTTGAACATTCACTGATGCAATTCTAAGAATATATGCCTCCACCTGACAAGTGGTTTTCTTGAGGTTGACCTTCGACAATATGAAGTCATCAACCTCTATCTCATATGCATTCTTGTCCTCAAGTGGCTACGTTGTCTCTATGACAACTTCATTGTCATCATTCCTTCCTATGTGGACCTACTTCTTCAGCTTCTTTACTGGCATGTCTTGAGGGACATGGTCAAATTTTGTGAAGTCAAGCTGGTAGGATGGCCTTTCTCTCTTTCTTCCAAGGAGGCTCTCAAGCCAAGATGAATCCTAACTAGCCTAGCTGGAAGGAGTGTTAGGCCCTTGAATGCCTGACAAATGAGATTGTGTTGCAGTATCTTGTGGTGGAGAGTCCAAGTCAATGGGGACTGGTGACTTATGCGATGGTGGTGAAGTAGGAGGTTATGTTTCCACTACTAGTACTATATTAGTTGCAATTTCTTCCATCATTGTCTCTATCTCGATTGTGATTGTCTCAATCATTGGCTCAATTGTAGTTGTTTCCATGACTGTCTCGGTATGATTGTGGTTGTTTCCACATGTACCCCTTGTTGATTCATGGCAACAATCTGTGTTCTTCTTGTGTGCCCTGATATTCTCATTCCTTTAGGAGGGTTACTCCATTGCTTATGTCTGAGCTTCTTCCTTGACGTGGAAGGTAGTGAAAGATGAACCGGTGGCAACTCAATGTGGGAAATTATTACCTTCCTTGTATTCTTGTTGTCCAAGTAGAGTTGGTTGTTTCTTACAACCCACCTTTTCCTTTCCTCTATAAACGTACTTTCCTCGGCATAATAATCCACTTTTCCAAGTGGTTGTGAGTACACCTAATCTACGAAGAATGTAGGGAGAATAACATCCCCATCATCATCAGATAGGCCTTCCACGTCCTCTAACATGAAGTTAGTAATTTGTGGAAGCCTAAAGTGGTTGTATTTCCGTCTTCGTACATTAAACTCATCTTCACAGTTGACCCAATAGTCCTCCATGGAAGACTTGTGTGAAGATTGTTGCTCAAGTTGTGTTGCATAGTGACCCCGTGGATCATATGACTGTCTCTCAATGAGGTACTTGAGATTAAATCACACCATTTTGTGGTTTATGGTCTTGGCATCAACTATTGTCTCACACCTGTATAGTCCCATCTCAAAAGGAAAGTTCACAGTTGTTTTGTGCTTGAGGCATAGATGAGAATGAACTTCAAACAATTGCCACAACAATTCCATGACAACCACCCTATTTGAAGGATAGCGAGGAAACATGGCAAGATGACCGTTGTATCCATATACGTGTATGTAGGTGAAGGTGGGGAATTGGATGAACCAATCCACTCAGTCCACCATTGCCTCCTTGGCTATTGCATTATGAAGAGATCATTCATCTGCTAGATTGAACTCAAGTTGTGGGAAATGCTCATGGACTTTTTGCACACCTGAGGTTCCCATAGTGTTTAATGCTTTCAATTATCCTTGGAAGGCAATCGGGTATACAAGATATGATCACATATGGAACCTGTGAGCCTCTAAGAACCCGATCATCTACTTGTGGAGTCTATCACTAATGAGGGCGAAACAATCGAAATGCTCTCTTTTCCTTACATTTTTAGTGATGATGTAGTACATCCACTACTAAAATTGGTTTCGCTCCTCCTGTTCAGTGATACAGTTGAGTAACGTGATCATCACCGCATACTCATCTTAGAACTCTCCACGCCCTACATTCTTGGGCAAGTTGACCTTTTTTCTTTTTAACCATTTTTCTGCCATTCTCTTCTGGCACTTATCTTTTGATACTTTGAATACCTTTTCACATTCTCAAAGATATAACCACATTTGTGAGACATGGTGGAATAGCAAAGCATTTTTCAACATCCTTAGTCTTAAGGTTGCATACCACTCGCCCATCCATTGATTGGATTTCTCGTGTGATAGGGTTGTAATGCCTAATGCAAGAAATTACAAACTCCACACTCTCTAATGTGATGGGGATTAATGCAGCCTCAAGCAATCCACATTCTTTAATGTTTTGTAATGTGCACTGGTATATTCCTTCCAACCCTTTTGAGTCAACCTCTAGGTTTACTTGATGTAGGTCGATGTGGATTGTTTTCAGAAAATCATGAACCAAGACCGTTTTGGTCTTGTTATTGACTTGGGAAAACTACATTTTGAAAAACTTAAAGATCAACTATACACACGATGTTGTTCAAACAACTTCCAAAAAACCCCTAAAAATAGCACCTGCAGAGAAGTTTTTTTTTGGAAAAAATATGACACATGGGCTTTGTTTGTGCATCAATGTTGAACAAACCTAGTTCGTTCAATTTTCAAATTTGTGACTTTTTCATAAAAATCCCTAAAAATAGGGGCAACAATTTTGTTGTTTCTGGAAAAATTCAAGAGATGGGTTTTGCTGAAAACTATGCTAATCATACCTAGTTGGCCAGATCTGTGATTGCTTGTTGTTTTCTAGGACATGCAAAAATATTTAAGACAAGAAAAGAGGAAAAAGAAAAGAAGAAGATTGGAAGTTATCAATTGTCTTTCTGGAAAAATTATGCCTCTAGATGCAACCTCTGATAAATTATCCCTTTGTGAGACTGATCTTCAAGAATATGAGGAATGGTGAAAACCCTTTTGTCAGATCTTGAAAAGACACCTTGGAGAAGAAATTGTTGTTTTAACCTTCAACCTACAAAGAAAGATAATGAAATGGGATGCCTAGGCTTGATATATAATTATTGAAGCTTGAATGCATCAAGTTTGGGCGCCAACTCTTGATTGAGGAGTTAATTTCCCTGATCTAGTGTTCCCAACACTGATTTCCACCAATTTAGGGATGTTTAGACATGAGAAGCCTTCAAAATATCTAACTCAAGTCAACAGATCTTGCTTTGACTTTCTAGGCGTCCCTTTTGAAGAGTTGGACACTTTTTTCATTATTTTTTCATGGTGAAGTGCCTTTGTTCGATCCTCATTACCAGTTGTTTCATTGATCTTGAGTTGTTGCGGATAGATACATTGTTGAGATGGAACAACCCTGATTGAGTGTGCCTGGGAGCTACAAAGCTCAAAACCTAAATCTGATGCCTCCAATTCAAGGGTGCCTTTTCCCAACTGGGGCACTTTTAGCCTTGGACTTAGTCAATTTTCTTGAGTTTTCTTCAATTCTTCTATTTTGACCATCTGTTCTCTAATCTGAGATCACCACTAACTGATGAGTTTGATGATCTCGTTGAATCATGGGATGGATAACCAACTCAGTCCCAGAAAGGATGACTTGCTTCGCGAAGCATGAAAGTTGGTTTAGGCACTTCAAAAGCATAGGCGCTCCTAGCCTGCAGGGGCGCTTTTGGCTTTTTGACTTGTTATTTCCATGTTGCAAACCTTCACGAGCGGTCCCAATTTGATCTGTGTCATCATGTGTTTGATTTGTATGCTGTCTTTGTTGACGGTGTCATTGTTGAGATTGATCAAAATAGAGAAGGTTATCTTGGAGATCAAGGTACTTCCAGACTACGTCTAACTACCCAAAAAGATGGGTGACTTTTCCTAGTAGGGGCACTTTTCCTTAACACTTTGCCAATTTCTCCATATTCTTTATTCAGCTTCCACCTTTGGTGTTTTCTACTTGATCTTTGCCTCTGATTATTTGACAGGTCATGTGAATGTGCAGTTGGATTAATTGCAAAGCTGAGAGAGAGCTAAACAAATGCCTTGTAGAAAACAGTTGTTGAAAACTTCATCAGGTGACTCAAATTCAAGGGTGCCCCTGGCCAGCAGGGATGCTTTTTCCTTGGTTGTTTGTATTTTTTTATGATACGTGCCTTCAACATCTCTTTTTTTTCCTTTTGTTTGCCAGTGACTGCTTGATCAAGTGATCTTGCTTGACGATGCATCGGAAATCCAGCAGCAACATGAAGAAGATGACAACCTTGGTGAAATTTGATGACTGTCTTTGACCCACTGAATTCAAGGGCGCCCCTGGCCAACAAGGGTGCTTTTAGGTGCAGTTTCATCATTTTCATTGAAAATATTCATTTTTGCACACTTTTCGTTCGTCATGCATTGCCATTGATTTGATCATTGTCGTTGATGACGTGGATGCCTGCATCCTAGAAAACACCTCCATCATGTTGTGTGTACAAGTGTTGGAAAAATGACTAAGGCATTTGATTGCATAGCCTCCTATTGGTAGCAAGGCATGCATTCTCAAGACAGCCAATTTTTAGCATTTTTGACTTTTGAAAATCCCCTCCATTAGAGAGCATCTTTTCGAGCATTTTTGCCATGGATTCTTTGTTGAAGCTTTTGAAGCTTAGATTTCAACACCTGGTGCTAGCCATTCTGCCATTAATGGCTGCAGAGGTCCTAGCTTTCTTCCTAAAAGATAAAAATAGACACACCATAGTAAAACAAACTTTTTGGCGATCTTAACTTGACCGGTGTGATTGTGAAGTCAATTCATCCTATCAAAATCATTTTCAATCAATTCTGGAAAAGTCCTATTTTTAGGGGTTTTCCTAAAAATAGGGGTTTCAAACCCGAATTTTCAAATTTTCAAAATTTTGCAGGTATCTTCCTTGACACAAACCCACAAAAACCTTGTGTTTTGTTTGACCTAAAACATACTTTTGACAACATTTTCACATGCTCTAGATCATTTTAGGAAAAATGTCTCTTTGAAGCAGAAATTTATTTCGGGTACAACATTAGGCTCCATCTGGTGACCATGTCGGATACTTACGGCATAGGAGAATTGAGAATCTCTAGTTTTGCAGACCAGTACTCATATTAGTTGGGCAATGGAGTCAGGACTTATTTCCTAATTCGTCTAACAATTGGAGTTCACCTATTTATTAGAGCTCACCTATTATTCACCTAAAACAAGACTACCTAAGAAATCACCTAAAACACGACGATACTTCACAGAACAGGGAAATGCATAACATAATTTTTAAAGCAAAAGAAAATTATTTACAAAGAACTCATCGGGCATCCTCGAAGGAATGAAATGTTTCAAATACTGACCACTGTAAGGAAGTGGGAATAGCCTTATGTTTGAATGTGAGAGAATATAGGAATTCTCTCCTACAATATCATGGATCTAGAATGGCCCTAGCCAAAGGGAGTCAAGTTTGTTGTGCATTCCCTTAGGCTCATGTCTCTTGTCCCATAACAGGACCTTGTCTCCAATCTCAAAGTCTCATTGTCAAGCCTTCTTGTCGAAGAGCTTCTTCACTCGCTCTTGGTGCTGAGTGATTTTATCAAATACCTCCACCCTCTCTTCTTGAAGTTTCATAAGGCACAAGAAGTGTTTCTCGATGGGATCTCTGAATTCTTCATCCTCTATTGTGGATGCCAGCTGCAAGGCGGACAACTCTAGAGTGATAGGCAATACAACCTCTGTGCCATATAGGATAGTGAAGGGTGAAGTGTCGATAGCTCTCTTAGGCATGATCCTGTCAGCCCAAAGAGCATCATAAAAAAATTTGTGCCAAGCCCATTGATTGGAATCAACCATCTTGCGCACGATCGTGACTATATTCTTGGCAGACAACTAGGATTGTCTATTGCCTTTTGGATAATAATTTGAAGAGTGGAACAATGTGATGTAGTCAAAACAAAATTCTACTAACTCCTCTAACAAGAAGCTTGTAGCATTGTTGGTCACGATCTTCCTTGGTATCCCAAAGTGTGTAATGATGTTCTCTTTGAGGAAGTTGCACACTTCAGAAGTAGCTTGCTTCATAGGAATCGCCTCAACCCATTTCGTGAAGTAATTTGTTGCCATAAGGACATAGACATGTCCCTTATTAGAATGTGGGTTGATGGGTCCTACGAAGTCTATGCCCCATTGTTGAAATGGAGCATCTAGTACCACCAACCTTAGTGGAAGGGTTGCCAACTTGAGCTTGCCAACAAATTGTTGGCACATTTGGCATCTGTACACCCAATCATACGTGTTGCGGAACAAAGTCGGCTAGAAGAACTATGCCTGCAATATTTTGAACGTCATGACCCTTGATGAAACATGGCCATTGCACGCTTCATTGTGGAATGCTTCCAACAACCACTATTGTTTGTCTCTACTGACACAAAGCAAGAACGTTCCATCAAGCCCATGCTTGTATAGAACATTGCCTCATAGCACATAGCTTTGTGCTCTTAACTTCAGGGTTCTTTTCTACTGTTTGTCTAAGTGGGTTGGACATTCTCCATAAGTTAAATAGTACCACAATTTAGTGTATCATTCTTTTGTAGAATTAACAAGACCATTGGAAGGTCTTCTTCAATTTCTGTTCCTGGGATACCATCAACAACTTGGTGCTTTAGATCATTGTCTTCTGTTATAAGTTGACATAGACCTCTCCCGCAGACAACCTTGGTTGGCTTGATCTCCAAATCATATTCCTGGACTCTTGCGATCCAATTGCCTCTTTTGGTGCCCATCTCCTGTTGAGTAAGGACACTCTTGACCACAGGGTCTGTAACGTACACAGTGGTGTGGGAGTTTAGGATGTAGAATCTAAAATTCTTGACTACCCTCACAACTGTATAGGTATTCTTTTCAATCTAGGAGTATCAGGACTTGTTCTTTTTGAAACTACTGCTCATGAAGGCAATCAGTGATTCGGTCTCCTCATTCAACTTGTGTTAGTATGGCAGAGAGGGTGTGTTATGACGCGTAAAAATAAAGAATGAATTATTTATTGAAGTCGGGTCGGACCAGCACTAGTGCCTTACTAATGGCTTCTTTTATCTTGACAAACGCCTCCTTTCCTTTGTCAGCCCATTTGAAGGCAAGCGCCACCTTCATTATCATCGATATGTCCTTGGTTAGCTCTGAGAAGTTAGGTACAAATCTTCGTATGAATTTCACCTTGCCGAAGAAGGAATGTACTTGAGTTGTGTTGGTTGGGAGAGATAGATTTTTAATTGAATCAACCCAATCAGGATCAATCTGAGTTCCCTCTTTGAAGACTATGTGGCCCAGTAGCCTATCTTTTGTCATCGTAAAGATGGATTTCTTGAGATTCAAAGATATACAGTGGTACCTACATCTCTTGAACACTTTCACTAAGTGCTGAAAATGCTCTTGCCGCTTCTTTGAGAAAGCGGTAAGGTCGTCAAGATAGACGATGATCATTTTGTCCTTGAGGTCTCCAAATGCCAAATCCATAGCTCGCTGAAAGGTGGCACCGATGTTGATGAGGCCAAAGGGCAACCTCTCATAGGTGAACATTCCCCATGGGGTGGTGAATGTTGTCTTGATCTAATCTTCCTTGGCCACCACAATTTGGTTGTATTTGGAAAAGTCATCAAGTAATGACAACATCTCTAATCTAGTTACCGTATGCACGGTGTGCTCCATGATTGGTAAAGGATAATTATCCTTTAGTGACGATTGGTTGAGATTCCTGAAGTTTATGTAGATCCAAATTTCTCTGTTCTTCTTGCATACAGGAACGATGTTAGACACCCAGATAGAATGATGCATTGGGAATATGATCTTTGCATCCACCATCTTTTGTACCTCTGCGTAAATTGTGTCTTGGACACGCGGGTTGTAGTTTCTCTACTTCTACTTAAAGGCATTGATATCTGACATGAGTGGAATTTTATGAGAAAATTCCTTCAATGTGAAGACTTTCAAATCTTCATAGGTTCAAGCAAAGACATCTCAGTACTGTCTGAATAAGGAGATAAACTTGTCACTTTCCTCTGCAATGCAACACTTTCCTAAGTTAACAAGCTTGGCCTTGTCTTCGATATCGATGTTGACTTGATAGTAATTAGTAGATGTCTTGTTGGTCGAATTTCTCTGATCTTGTGCATGCCTAACATGCCTATCAAATATGTCCTCCAAGGATACTAGACCCTTGGGGATGTTGTTGCCTCTTAACTAGATGATGCCTAATTCTGTTGCTTTGGAATCTTCTGCTATAGATTCTTTGAAAGGAGAAGCACTGCCTTCAAAGAATATTTCTTAATAGTTGTCCCCCATGCAAAGGAACTCTTTGATGTCATCATCATCATCAAATATTTTCTAGTTGTCGCAGTTGTCAGGGACAGTCGGCCTGTAGATGAGCTCAATGGCGAAGGCCATCTAACGGAAGTCAAAATGGGGCATGAAAAGAGCAGTTGATATTGCAAGGGCATCCACTCTGCTATTGTGCTTGCGCAGAATGTATCTGATGTTGAATGCCTCGAACTAGTCAATCGCATTCCACACCCTATGTTGATAAGACATAAGGTGACTTTTTCTTACTTGATAGTGCTCTCTAATCTGTTGGACAATTAGCTCTACGTCGCCTTCAACTTGTAGATATTTTATACCCATATCCCTTGCATTTTTGAGGCCTAGTATGAGTTCCTCATATTCTACAGTATTGTTTGTATTATCAAACTACAAGCGGTAAGCAAATGGGTACAAAGTTCCTTCGGGAGAGGTAATGAAAACTCCCACTCTTGAGCCTATTGTTGAGAAACTTTCATCGAATTGCATTGTCCACATCTTTGAACTTTCTTTTAATGTGCTTGTGGCAAATGCAACCTTCTTTTCTTCTTCGATTACTTAAAACAGCATGGTGTATGTACCGGGACCCATACTTTCATGTAGCACTTGTGATTGGGGGTCCTGGGACTTCACCACCATGAATCTAGACTTAGCCTTTGGTTCCAACTTGAAGCTACCTTTCTTTAACGGGATTGTCGCGTACGACCCATCCAATTGAATCTCACCTCCAAGATCCTTGTAGAATCTTCTACTCAATAGCATCTCATAATTGATTGGAATGTCAGCTATGAGGATGGTCATCATGATCTTTTTCTCTGGACAGGACGCCAATCTTACTTGAGCATCCTTCAATTGGCCTACCAATAGCACTAGTTTTGACTCAAGTAACACTTGTTGTGAGTTTTTGTGCATGATAGTCCCAATGAGTTCATGATCTGCAAAGGCATGATGTTGTCTGATGCTCCTGAGTCTATTATACAGTTGTTGAGTTTGTACCCTCCCATATATAGAGATATGTAGAAAGGCTTTGGATTTTCTCTCGTTGGTACGGAAGATTCTAGCAACATGGGCTAGATTGCAACCTGCTTCTTTACTACCTTGAGAATCTGATCTAATTGATCAGGATGGTCTTGGAGATACTCCAGTTGTGAGATTTGTACCTTCATCTTCATCATAGATGTCAGGATGTCAAAATTTATTGAAGATAGATCTTGAGCATTTGATGTGACATTCTCATGTGCAGACTTGGGATTAGAAGTGGAAGATTCTTTTCCTTTTCATTTGACTTTCGTCTTTCTTCTTCTTTTTTATGTGCTTTGAAGTGTTGGGCACATGTGAACACAGGTGTCGAAATATTCTCATGGTTGACAGCGAGAGAATATTGACAGTAGTCTTCTTCTTGATTTACGAGTTCACTATGTTGCAGAGTCGCCATCGAAGTTTTTTCTTTGTGGTGAGACAACGTTTGCATTTGAAGGTACGAAACTTGAGCTTGGTGCTTGATCTCCATGATATCCCATGATCTTATTCATCCTTTTATTTTTAGGGCATGCGGATCCGGTGTGTTCGTCTGTATCATGGAAACAACATAACACATTAGACTTTTCATCCTCTGCTTGTCTTAGCGGAGGTCCTGGAAATCTAGGCTTATAGTTATTGAAAGGTTGGAAATTGTTCCTCTTTGGCTGGTACTGCTGTTGAGGTTGGTACTGTTGTTGTTGTTGATACGATGGTGGTGTGGATAATGCTTGTTGCCCTTGATTGGGTGACTGTATCTTGAGGATAGTCGCCTCATTTGCTACCTTCTATAGCAATGGATCTACTAATGCTTGGATCAGTGGCCTGATAGTGTCGTCCTTCATCTTTCTCGTGGTGATCATATTATCCTCAAGCTCAATAGCCCTTTCTTGTGCAACTAGCAAGTGTGCTTCGTTGTTTCCTTTTATGAAAAAGGATATCTCTAAGGGAAGGGCATTGATGAAGTTGCTCATCAAAATCTCGTCTGATGGATTGAGTGTGTGAGAGAGGCATGTAACAAGGCACTTAAACCTTGCTATGAACTCTCTCATTGGTTATGTGGGCTCCATATTAGAGTTTGATAACCTGGAAAACAATTGATGGCTATCTTCGGCAGGCTTTAACTTTGCCAGGAACTTTTCACTCGTGACCTCCTAGCTTGTGATGATACCTAGTTGTAAGTGGTTAAACCAATTGGCAGCATTTCCTCAAGAGTTTCAACAAAGAGTTGAACGATGATATCTTCATGGGGTACGGACAAAACGGAACAAGCCGTTGTGAACGCTGAGATATGCTCATCGAGGTGTTGAGCCATGTCACCGTAGAATCTTGGGAAATGCTTCTGCGATCCTTTGGGAAGTTCATGGTGTCATTGTAGGGCCAAGGGGCCTATGTCATTACGCCATGGTGATGGGGTTGGGCGTCTTACATTTCTTGCATTGCAGCCATTGTCGAATAGATTGTTTCCATTGCCATTATTACAGCCATTGTCGTTATTGTTGTTAATGTTGTCAACCATTGTTTGAGTTGGAGGTTCTTAATGTTGTTCTTGAAAAATCTCTTGAACCTCTTGGAATATTTTCTCTACATTGGATGCTTCTCCGACGTCCTCTTGAAATATAGGATTGGTCCTCCTTGTGTATACTCGGTGAGCCAGAATGCTTATTGCCACGCAAGAGGTCGTAACATTGGCCTTTCGACTACAAAATCAGTCTTACGTTCTTCCTCATCCAGAGTAATAGTTGTGGCCCTCAACTGAGCAGGTGATGTATTCTTCTCGAAGATGAAGATGTGCAAACTACTGATCATTTTTTATTGCTCTCCTCCAATGAATGTAAGATCTAGTTAGAGAATTGTTGGAGCAAGATTTGGTGGTTCAACTAGAGCCCAAGGACGCCAGATAGTCATTCCCGTAACATAAAAGTGTTATACTTTCTTTGAATTTTTATGCCTCATTGCCCCATGGTGGGCGCTAGAAAATTGTTGGTGTTTCAATTAGCACCTCTAGAGTGCTTATTGGAAATGGACAGCTATAAACAGTACATGATGACTGCTCTTCAAATTATGTAGGGGAAGCTCCCTCTTGTTTGTTGATGTTCGTGTAAAAGTAAAATGGACTAAGTGTTCCTATCTTTTTTACTCAGCGGTTAGGATACAAGGGTGCATAAACACAATGCGTTACAGCTAAGGTTTTCTTTGGTTTCTGCAGATCTTAACTACCACTAAACTAGATTTTAATCTATCCTATCACCTCAAAGTAAATAGAGCATGAGGGCATAGGGGCAAGAATGGATTGGTTGGATCACTCAGGACAACTATCTCTCGGAATGCGTCTAAGGCTCAAAACTCTCATATTTACACTGGAATAGGATCTTATGCAAGCAATACGATAAGTTGGATCCTAGACTTTCCAAGGAGGAGGAACCCATGTCAGAGGTGTAGGTTGAAATACAACTCACTAGAAACAACAAAGGACGATGATTTGGCTAACAGGATTCCTGAGGTGGTGACAACACCTATCCAAAGTGTAGGCTGAAAAGCAGATCATTACACAACATCAAACGACAATCATTAACAACAAAATACCCAATGAGGTGACGGCACCTATCCAAGGGGAGATTGAAACAATAGATTGTAAGAACAAGACGTTGAAAGAACTCGAATCTTTAGACTAAATTGCATGTGCCCTTTGATTTCTTTCTTCAAACCTTCTCAACAAGTTACAAAGGTTTGGGACATCAAAGGAACGAAATCATAAACAACTGCTTATCAAACCAAACAACTCTCATCCAAGAATGAACAAATATGCACTTGCAAACTTTTTGGCAGCAATGGTGCAACAATTTTGCGTAGTAAATAAAGGTTCCAAAATAATGAGAAAAGGCTATTATTTATAGAAACTCAAAGGAGTAGGCAACCTTAAAATCTCCTTGAGTTAACAATCAGTTCTTACCAATCAGCAAGATTTATTCCTATGTCTAAAAGTAGGTGAGCAAGTAGTTAACTGGAAATCTACTTCGGTTAACTAAAACTAAACTAAAAGGGAACTTAAATTACAAAATGTGCCTCCAAAATAGAGATCCACAATTAGTGGAGATCTAAGATAGACATCCATAATTGGTGGGATCTAACATGCATGATTAGTGGGACAGGGAGTTAAATTGGAATGAGGCATCAAGTTAACTCTTATTTCCATTAATGTTATTTTGAAGGGTAGGACATCCTAAGTGGGTGTTTTACTCCTCACCATCTCCAGTCAATAGTTCCTCAATCCATTCATTAACTTCTTCTGCCTCTAGACAATTAATGCTCTGTAGGATGATGAGGTGGTGTTTCAGCATCTCTTCACCATTCGCAAGTTGTTGATATTCTATACACTTTGCAATTGTCTCATCCAACTTGGTGGGCATGGTTGCAACCTTACTCAACTTGCAACCATCAGGGTCATTGTAAAAATTTCTATGGATGAGATCCTGGAACTATTTTTGCACTGCGCCTAGCTCAATGTATGCACCTCCCCCGTGCTAATAAAGGCAAGCGATAGATATTACAAACATTCTTGCAAAGTTGATAACACCTGCCACAATCTATCAATACTCGATCAATTCCACAGAATTGGCATCATAGGCTTTCACCTTGTATGTCAGTTGTTCTTTCCAAGCGAAAAGATGACTCTTGTTCTCTACAGTGGTAACTGATTGGTATGCCAGTTGTAAATCAGAGACTATGATCTCATCCCCAAGCCTCTTCTCTGCTACCTTTTGCTCTAACTATTGAATCTTTGCGCGGAGTTCATGAGCTTTGTTGCTCAACTAGTATAGTTCTGCCAGTATACACCGTCATCTGACGAAAACTTCTTCCACTTGAGTCCTCAAGTGTTTTCCATATAAGATCAGCTGGTGGTGATTTTGCTTCGTGGGGAGGTCAAGGTTCTCTTGTGGCAAAGAAGATATGTTAGGCGTACCATGCATCAATCTAGATATGTATAGTCTCAACTACTAGTTTTCAACCTTTAAGGCTGATTTGTCTTTCTCATCCTTAGCCATTCTTTCTTGAACACTCACTGATGTGATTCCAAGATCTACCTCCACCTGATGAGTGGTTTTCCCAAGGTTGACCTTCGACAATGTGAAGTCATCAACCTCTACCTCATGTGCATTCGTGTCCTTGGGCGGCGTCGCTGTCTCTATGGCAACTTCATTGTCATCATTCCTTCCTACGTGGACCTACTTCTTCAGCTTCTTTACTGGCATGTCTTGAGGGACATGGTCAAATTTTGTGATGTCAAGCTGGTAGGATGGCCTTTCTCTCTTTCATCCAAGGAGGCTCTCAAGCCAAGATGAATCTTGACTAACCTAGCTGAAAGAAGGAATGTTAGGCCCTTGAATGCCTGACGAATGAGATTGTGCTGCAATATCTCGTGGTGGAGAGCCCAAGTCAATGGGGATTGTTGACTTATGCGATGGTGGTGAAGTAGGAGGTTATGTTTCCACTACTGGTACTATATCAGTTGAACCTGCTTCCATCATTATCTCTATCTCGGTTGTGATTGTCTCAATCACTAGCTCAACTGCAATTATTTTCATGACTGTCTCGGGTATGATTGTGGTTGTCTCCACATGTACCTCTTGTTGATTTGTGTCAGCAATCTATGTTCTTCCCCTTGTGTGCCCTGACATTCTCATTCCTTTGGGAGGGTTACTCCATTGCTTCTACCTGGGATTCTTCCTTGACGTAGAAGGTAGTGAAGGATGAACCGGTGGAGGCTCTGCGCAGGGAAGTACTACCTTCCCTGTCTTCTTGATGTCCATGTAGAGTTGGTTGTTTCTTACAACCCTATTTGTCCTTTCCTCTATAGACATACTTTCCTTGGCATAATAATCCACATTTCCAAGTGGTTGTGAGTCCAGCTGATCTACTAAGAATGTAGGGAGAATAACCTCATCGTTATCATCAGATAGGCCTGCCACGTCCTCTGACATGAAGTCAACAATTTGTGGAAGCCCAAACCAACTGTAGTTCTATGTCTGTACATCAAACTCATCTTCACAATTGACCCAATAGTCCTCCATGGAAGACTTGTGTGAAGATTGTTGCTCAAGGTGTGTTGCATAGTGACCCCGTGGATCATACAACTATCTCCCAATGAGGTACTTGAGATTAAGTCTCACCATTTCGTGGTCAATGGTCTTGGCATCAACTATTGTCTTGCACCTGTATAGTCCCATCTCGAAAGGAAAGTTCACAGCCATTTTGCACTTGAGGCGCAGATGAGAATGAACTTCGGACAATTGGCACAAAAATTCCATGAAAACCACCCTATCTAAAGGATAGCGAGGCAACATGGCAGGATGACCGATGTATCCATACACGTGTATGTAGGTGAAGGTGGGGAATTGGATGAACCAATCCGCCCAGTCCACCATTGCCTCCTTGATTGTTGTTGATATGCATATATGCATCTCATAGTTGAGGTCTCTGACGGTGTGCATTATGAAGAGATCATTCATCCGCTTGAAATGTCTTTCTGCTAGAGTGAACTCAAGTCGCAGGAAATGCTCATGGACTTTCTACACACCTAAGGTTCCCACAGTGTTTAAGGCCCTGAATTGTCCTTGGAAGGCAATCAGGTACACAAGATATGAGCACATGTGGAACCTATGAGCCTCTAAGAACCCGGTCATCTACTTGTGGAGTGTATCACTGATGAGGGCGGGCCAGTCATAATGCTCTCTTTTGCTTACAATTTTAGCAATGATGTAGTACATCCACGAATGAAATTGGTTTCCCTCTTGTCCAGATATGGTTGGGTAACGTGATCATCACCGCATACTCATCTCAGAACTCTCCACGCCCTACATTCCTGGGCAAGTTGACCTTTTTGCTTTTTAACCATTTTTCTGTCATTCTCTTCTGGCACTTATCTTTTGATACTTCGAATGCCATTTCGCATTCTCTCACAAATAGAACCACATTTGTCGGGCATGGTGGAATAACAAAGCATTTTTCAACATCCTTAGGCTTAAGGTTGCATACCACTCACCCATCCATTGATCAAATTTCTCGTGTGGTAGGGTTATAATGCCTAATGCAAGCAATTACAAACTCCACACTCTGTAATGTGATGGGGATTGATGCAGCCTCAAGCAATCCATATTCTTTGGTGATTTGTAATGTGCACTGGTCTATTCCTTCCAACCCTTTTGAGTCAACCTTTGGGTTTACTTGATGTAGGTCTGTGTCGATCGTTTTCAGAAAATCATGAACCAAGACTATTTGGTCTTGTAATTGACTTGGGAGAACTGCATTCTAAAAAACTTAAAGATCAACTGTGTGCACAATGTTGTTTAGACAACTTCTGAAAAACCCCTAAAAGTAGCACATGTCGAGAAGTATTTTTCCAAAAAAAATCTGACAAATGGGCTTTGTTTGTGCTTCAATGTTGAACAAACCCAATTTGTTCGATTTTTCAAATCTTTGACTTTTTTGGAAAAATCCCTAAAAATAGGGGCAGCAAGTTTGTTGTTTCTGGAAAAATTCAAGAAATGGGTTTTGCTGAAAAATTGTGCTAATCATACCCAGTTGGTCAGATATGTGATTGCATGTTGTTTTCTAGGACATGCAGGAAGATTTAAGACAAGAAAAGAGGAAAAAGACAAGAAGAAGATTGGAAGTTATCAATTGTCTTTATGGAAAAATTGTGCCTCTGGATGCAACCTCTAATAAATTATCCCTCGGTGCACTGATCTTCAAAAATATGAAGAACGATGAAAGCCCCTCTGTCAGATCTTGAAAAGATGCCTTGGAGAAGAAATTGTTGTTTTAGCCTTCAACTTGAAAAGAAAGATAATAAAATGGGACGCCTAGGCTTGATATATAATGATTGAAGCTTGAATGCATCAAGTTTGGCGCCAAATCTTGATTGAGGAGTTAATTTGCCTAGTCTAGAATTCCCAACACTGATTTCCACCAATTTGGGAACATTTAGACATGAGAAGCCTTCAAAATATCTACCTCAAGTCAAATGATCTTGCTTTGTGAAATATTCCAAACCAATTTTTTTCCATTTTTTGAATGCAATTACAACATGCACCCGTTAGGGTTAGCACTTAAAACCAAAGCGATGCAGAATTCAACTCTAACCAAGGATGCGCCAGATGACGGCGAGCATATGGTCAGAGGATCTCAATGCAATGCTGAAAGAGTAACTCTAACCAAGAATGTGCCCAAGGTGGACGAACATATGGTCAGAGGATCCCTACCAACTACTATGCTGAAGTAACTCGACGTCAAGAATGTGCCTCCCAACCCAAGATGGAATTGGAGCTACCATATGACGGAGATGCTAAGTAATTACAATGCTAATTCAAAATGTAAATAGGCGGCAAGCCAGCCTCTTCCACTTATTCAGTGGGTATTACAATGAAGCAAAGGAAGCAGAAGTAAGATTGCTGACAGTACTACTGTTCACTTACAATGAATTAGAGAGTGTCTGCCAATAACATAGAATAAGAAGTCTAACAGAGCTGCAATATAGTATAATGTCTCCTCAATGATCACAATGACTTTCAACCCAAACCCAACTCAAATGATAGACTTTACACAAGCTGATATGACAGAACAGCAACTTAATATGCATAACCAGCAACCCTAGAATCCACTAAAATGCTCACAACTCACTCAATACTTGCCAGAATGACATGAGACTTGATGCAAACGAATGCTAGGATGATGACAATGAAGACTAGACAAAGAAACAGCTGACAAATTGAAGTATTTTTTTTTCTAAACACTTGCCAGGCAAAACAGAATGGTACAGCCTCAAGAAATGTTCTACCAACAAGATAAAATCCAAGACACCTCTAAAAAATCTGCAACTTGGCATAGAGGGGCGCCCAAGGCTAGCAAATGCATGGGTAAACTACCCAGAACCAAAATAAATTCGCCCAAAGACTTATGAGTATAAACTTCAATCTGCAATACAAAATCAGCAACTCCAGATTATGATTAAAATGCAAGAAACTGAACTACAAATGCAAAACAACTTCTACAATGCAAAATCTCACTACAAATCCACTCAACATAAGCAAACTTCTCCACTAGGTGCTATCTCTCAAGCACGAAGTTGAGCCAAGGCTAGGAGGCTTTCATTCCTCGAAGCAGTCCAACACCATTTCGGCAGCATAACAATATTCAAGACATAAGATGCTGAAATGAAGACCCAAGGCTCCCTTTTATAATTTTGAGAAGGCACCTTTAGAAGCTTCCAGAAGGTGCGCCCCACTTCCCAAGATGCTTTTAGGGTTTTGACTTGACCAAGTCTCCCTTTAAGATGACGTCCTTTTTCATAAAGGCAATTTTCTTTTAATTTAAAATTAACTTCTCTCCAAAAGTTGCCATCCCACCTCCAAGAGCAATATTTGACTTTAGAAATATTAAAACTTTCCCTGATGATGCGTCCACCCATGAGGTCCCCCTTTTTAGAACAACTTAAAGTCATGAAGCTAGGCCAAGGGGTTATAACATTATAATATAACATTACTTTAATTAAAATACTTATCTCTCCAGAAAATGCATCAAAAGGCCAAAACGATATTACTAACTAAACTGCCAGAAGAGGAAAGCCTGCTGAACTGATGCTGACTGGACCACTGCTAAAAATAGAATTTACTAAAAATAGTAAATTCAAGAAGTTGCTCAGAATGCAATGCATGTGACACCATTATTAAGCTTTTGAAAACCATAAAGAATCCAGCAATCCAAATCCCTAAACTCCAACAAGCAAAACCCCGAATCTTCAAGAGAACCCATCAAACAGTCGGAAACCCTAATTCTGCCACTAACTAGCTGACAACACACTGGGAATAGGCTACCAATCACTGAAAAGTGAAGAGCTAAAAATGGGGACATTGAACATTTTTCTTTTTCATGGTGAAGTGCCTCTATTTGATCCTCGTTCCTAGTCGTTCTGTTGATCTTGAGTTGTTGCTGCTAGATCCATTACTGAGATGGAACATCCTTGATTGAGTGTGCCTGGGAGCTGCAAAGCTCAAAACCTAAATCTGATGCCTCTAATTTGAGGGCGCCTTTTCCTAGCAATGGCGCTTTTAGCCTCAAACTTAGTCAATTTTCTTGAGTGTTCTTCAATTCTTCCATTTTGACCACTCGTGCTCTAATATGAGATCACCACTGACTGATGAGTCTGATGATCTCGCTAAATCATGGGATGGATAACCAACTTGGTCCCAGAAAGGATGATTGGCTTCGTGAAGCGTTAAAGTTGGTTTAGGCACTTCAAAAGCATAGATGCCCCTAGCCTATAGGGGCGCTTTTGGCTTTTTGACTTGTTATTTCCATGTTGCAAACTTTCACGAACAATCCCAGTTTGATCTCTGTCGTCAGGTGTTTGATCTGTCTATTGTCTTTGCTAACAGTGTCATTGTTGAGATTAATCAAAACGGAGGTCATCTTGGTGGTCACTGTACTTCCAGACTGCGTCTAACTATCCAAAAAAAAGGGCGCCTTTTCCTAGCAGTGGCGCTTTTTCCTTGACACTTAGCCAATTTCTCCATATTCTTCATTTAGCTTCCACCTTTGGTGTTTTCTACTTGATCTATGCCTCTGATTACTTGACAATTCATGTGAACGTGTAGTTGGATTGATTGCGAAGCTGAGAAAGAGTTGACCAGGTGCCTTGTAGAAAGCAATTGTTGAAAACTTCATCAGGTGACTCAAATTCAAGGATGCCCTGGCCAGTAGGGGCACTTTTGCCTTAGCTGTTTGTATTTCTTTAATGATACGTGCCTTCAACATCTCCTGTTTCCACTTCTGTTTGTCGGTGACTGTTGGATCAAGTGTTCTTGCTTGATGATGTGTCAGAAAGCCAGCAACAACACGAAGATGATTGCCTTCGTGAAATTTGATGGTTGTCTTTGACCCACTGAATTCAAGGGCGCCCCTGGCCAGTAGGAGCGCTTTTGGGTGCAGTTTCATCATTTTCATTGAAAATCTTCATCTCCTCGCACTTTGCGTTCATTGTCCATCGTGACTTATTTGATCATTGTCATTGACGACGCGGACGCGTGCATCCTAGCAAACACCTCCATCGTGTTGTGCGTACAAGTGTTGGAAAAATTACTAAGGCATTTGACTGCATAGCCTCCTCTTGGTAACAAGGTGTCCATTCTCCAGACTTAACCAATATTTTCACTTTTGAAAATCCCCTCCATCACAAAGTGTATTTTCAAGCATTTTTGCCATGGATTCTTTGTTGAAGTTTTTGAAGCTTAGATTTCAGCACCTAGTACTAGCCATTTTGCCATTAATGGTTGCAGAGGTCCTAACTTTCTTCCCAAAAATAAAAAAGACCCACCAGAGTAAAACAAACTTTTTGGTGATCTTGACTTGACCAATGTGATCGTGAAGTCAATTCATCCTACCAAAATCATTTTCAATCAATTCTATAAAGGTCTTATTTTTAGGGGTTTTCCTAAAAACAGGGGTTTGAAACCCTAATTTTCAAATTTTCAAAATTTTGCAGGTATCTTCCTTGACACAAACCCACAAAAACCTTGTGTTTTGTTTGACCTAAAACATACTTCTGACAACATTTTTATATGATCTAAGATCATTTTAAGAAAAATGTCTCTTTGAAGCAAAATTTTATTTTGGGTACAACAACCTACAAATTAGATTGTGCAGAGAGATTGGATTTTCCTCCTATGCATACAACTAGGGTTAGAATTTGTTTTTGATTTGTCATAGAGTTATGCCCGAGCTATAAAGGCAAGAATTGTATTCTTTTAAAGGGTTATGAAGTTCTGAGTCCAAAAAGTTGTAATTGTAATAGGGATTACATAAGTTTGTAATTGGTCCTAGAGTCTTGGTCTAAGGTCTATAAGTCATTTTAAATCTGTAATACACATCTTAACTTGTAGCTTATGTAAATGCATGTTTGTGTATGATTGTCTCTAGCATTGCAATCCTGCATAGTGATGAATAAATAATCAAGAGTCGTGTTTATCTTGCAATTTATCTTACTTTTTGTGGTCTTAAGTTGCTTTATGTTTAAGAAGCAAGGTAAGTGCTTCTTTTGCAATACATAATGTGTAGTTGGTTATGATTTGATTCTTAAGTATGATCATATCACTAGCCCTCCATTAGTCGTGTTGCTACAAGGCAATGACAACTCTATGACCATCAAATTGTGAATATATTGCAAGCAATGAATACATTTGTTTTACTTTTGTCTTTAAAATAATAATATATAACTTTTGATTCTACTTTTAAAAAAGCCACCATTTATTATTTATCTAAGAGTTATTTTATATATATATTTGTTTAAGTAGTTTTTATGTACACGATTACAACATGATGCTTCATCCTTTGTTGCCACTATAGTATCTAAATGTAATTTTTTTTTTTTATAAATACATAGCTGTGTTTTTTTCTTTTTTTAGACACGCAGTTGATGCCACTGCATGATTATATTAATTGATTTCTGTACTTAAATATTTTTTTAATATTCTTTTATGTATTCAATCATATACAATTTAAAGAATAATATACATTAAAATAAAAAAAAATTAAAAAACAAACAACAAATATAACATTGAAACGTCAATTATCAATAAATTGAAATGTACAACCAATCCTTGGATGTTAATATAATATTTCATATAATTTCGAGAATGAAACAAAAGAAACCTTTGAATTATATATCAAGCTTGGATGGGATATAAAAAATCTAAAACAGGTCACAGGTTCATACACCCATGTGTAAATAATCGAACAAAGACATGTAAGCAGAGGGAAATGAGCACTAGAGAGGGAAATACAGGAGGCAAGACAGGCACTCTAAATGACATACATAACTCAGTCAATTGCAAAACAAGCATGCCCTCTACAAGGCAAGTTCTAATCTTTTATTTCCATATATGATATCAACAGTTTCTCTGCAAACGTCCCTTCAATGCAGTATCTACTATGTGTAGAACCCACTTCATTTGCAAGTGGAGCTCCAACCAAATTCTCATCCACCTTTGCGTACATATTTTTCTTCATTGGAATCTACAATTTGTTATTGCATTCAAAAAACAATTAAACCTCATATTCCCTGCTCTTAAAAAGCTAAGGTCGTTACAGCACGTTATTGAACCAAGACTACACTCTAAAGCTAATGAATAAACTGGTTACCAAAGTCATTTCATTTTAACCACATTATGTGGTCCAAATAATTTAGATGTAAAATCCCATTTCTAAACACTAAATTATTCTTGAAGGATGGCAAGGTGACATAATTTAATCAATTCAAAGATGTCCAGTGGTTACAATCAATGCTTCAAAGTTCGGTCAAATGAGAAATTTTCTGAAAATATAAGCAATGACCTTGAGTTATTTGCAGTGAGGTGCCCAACGCTGCTGGATTTATCTATGGTGCCCAATTGATCTTATATCTCTCTTGGCAAGGAAATTGTGCATACATGGTTTTTGTGCCACAATATTCACCAAACATCCTCCAAATTTAGCGTTTCTGGAAGTTAAAACCAAATCGTAAACAGAGAGTCACCCTATTGTTCTATTTAGATCGATTTCTGCAGTATTTCAGTTGGCAAAAATTTTGAAGCTTCAACTGCTAAGTTCATGAAGAATTAATTATCATTTTGGAAGAATCTCCAATAGCTGTGAGTATTCATAATCGAATAGACTCACAACAAAGAAAATTAACTTTCTACAGTCGTTGACAATTGATTACGAGACAATTACTCAATATTGACCCCAACATAAACAATGTGCGGATAAATGTACTGGTAAAGATCCCCACTATTGAACTCTCTGCAAAAGTCTCTGCACCATAATTTTTTGTTGAACCCCACTCAAGTACTCTGCATTCATGATGGCGTTTGAAACAAGAATGACCGTGGAAGGAGATGGAGCGTTCACCTTAACTCATCCAAAACAAAAACATAAGCTCTTGAATGATCTCAAATTATTCATCTCAAAATATAAAAATTTAAAAAGGTCTGTTACCCAAATTCGGCCATTTAATCCGACTGCTATTTCAAATGATAAACTCTTTCCAAGTTCCTCAAGAACAGGACAGGTAGGCTTGCTCAATAACCTATAGATAGAAAAAGTGTAGCCACACATCCATTTTACAAAGCCACACAATAATCTTGAAAATCCTTAAAACAATATCACAACTTTACTCTTGCCAGTTGGGTTCACCAAACAAAAAAAAGACTAGCAACTTAGTGCAAATCACTCCTATTTTTAATCCTTCTTATTTTTTATTTTTTATTTCCCTATTTGCAAAACAAATAGAGTTCCTTAACACATAAGTTGAACCAAGAAAGGATTATTTAAATTTTTCCAGAAATTGTAAGAAAAGCAAAAGGAATTAACGCAACCTACGCTCGTGCCAATTCAGTTGAACTTTCAAACATGTAGCCTCCAGTCAAACCACCAAATTCTGAAGCCTTACCACTTGCTGAAACAGATATCAAAAGCACACAAAAGTCAGCTTTGTTCTGTTCGAGGTAGGAGAGAAATCAAACAAAGTTTTCACCAAGAAGTTAATAAAATGTACCAAAGCATTTGAATCATTCTCATCCTACAAGAAAACAATTGATTTTCCTTCCAATTAATTTGCACCTAACAATCTCATGTTTAGTTCCTTTAAAAATCTACAAAGGTATTATTGAAATATATTTTCATGGTACGAGTTATAACCATCAACAAAAAACAATACAGTAAAGAAATGTTCCTACATGCCAGATAACATTATACGATACATTGATGCCAATTCATGAGGTAAGATCCTAATCCCACCTCCATTTGTAGTAGAGTTGCCTCAGCACCTGCAACCTAGTTTAACAGTGCTGCTTGAAAAGTGCTAGGACAACCTACTCTTCAAAACAATTGTCAAAAGTGGGCAGAAGTTTGTCAGATGCTGTTCCATTTCAAGGAAAGCATAATGTGATTAGAGTGGAGACAGCAAGGGTCAGAAAACTAGCAGGAGTGGACTGGGGAGGAGATTCAAGGAGATGAAGAACAGAATCAACTCTGGACTTGACAGTGAAGAAGGGACACAAAGGATTATAGTGCTGGTGCAGGGTGCACAATAAAGAAAACAGTGTAGGATACACTTCAGGACCTCGGGTACTCTGGTCAGTAGCTACTCTACAGATGGACAAATAAATGTTTGGGGTGTGATCCTTGTTCACTCACTACGAGTCATATATGCACTCCATTTGTCCACTAAAACTAACCAACAAAAAGTACACTCTGTTCAGTAGCTACTCTACAGATGGACAAATAGCTTTTTTGGGTATGATCTTTGTCCACTCAACACGAATCATATATGTACCCCATTCATCAACTAAAACCATCCAAAAGAAAGAAAAACACCCTTAGTAGTTATTAATGAGGCAGACTAACAAACGTTGCTGCAAGGATGTATCTACGCTCTAGTTTTTGATGTTAAATGGGCTCTCAGCACCAACATTTGAAGATCATTCTGAAATATGTAAGAAGAAGACTTTGTTAAATGATCCACAAGGCCTTTTTCTGGAAAAAATATGAATAAAATAATAGTCTCTAAAATCTTATTATACTTGATCCTGAAGAATTCTCCATGAATGATTAGTATTTTGTGCCAAACATTTCTTATAGCCATGGTATCAAGCCCACATCTTCCTATTATTATTTGTTACTGCTATTTACTGTTTCTGTTTCCAATTCTAACTTGTCATAGAATGCTTATACTGTAATTATTACTGCAGAAATCTTCAAATCTCTGTTCTGCTTGGGTTTCAGTTAATGAAAGTCAGATGGTGATATTAAGGACTCTTGTTAAAGATTTGATGATGATTGATGATCATTTTCCATCTTCACCTAGTGCTATAAAGGACAACTCACATATATATGTATGCCCTGGTGCTAACTACAGACACAAGCACTCTAGTTTTCTCTTTAATATGCATGTGCACATGCATGGTCAAGCCACAAGTGGAGCATGTTGAGCAGTAAATGGCTGGCAATGGCAACTCATTACCCCCGAGGAAAATGCTTCATAACTTCAGCAATTATTGCAGAATTGCAGAGAATACAAAAAACACAATGGACAAAGAAAGTGCATCAATCAGTGTTACAAGGAATGCCTAACTGGGGATCTCAAATGCAACCCCCTTGTCTCCTGTGTCTATGTGACAGGAACAATTTCACAAAATCCTTAACTATCCCCTAAGTGCACGGGACACAAATCTGGGGATGCTGATCTCTGTATAAGAATATCTCAGAGATGTTCAGGAAATTTTTCCACGTATGAGAGGATGCCAAGACATTCCCCAAGCATGTCCCAGTAATGAGCATTATTATTAGTACCACAATGACAAACTAAAGAACAGGACTATCAATGAAAAAATAAGCCTTACTTTTTCTCACAGGAAATATAAAACTGTCAGCTGCCAGATATGGATGATCCGTCAAACAGCAAGCCCAGTAAGTGTTTCTAGTCTTGTGCTGTTATCAGCCTATGTAGTAAAGCAGATTGATTTTGATCCCTTGTAAATTCATGCCACATGGATTGTAAGAGGAAAGGTAACAAATGCTATCTGTTGCATTCCAATGTAACAACAGATAGTATATAGTAGTAGTGACAGTATTGTTGAAAAGCTCGGACTCAGCAAAAACTTCAGACTCGGAAAACTTGGCATATTTTCCAAACATTAAAAAAAAATTAAAAAATTGTAAAATAATCTTAAAAAATGCATAAAACTGAATTTACAAAGGTCATAAGTAGATTTAACTTCATTTATAGATCAAAAACAAGTTCGATTCACATCACAGTGTCATATGATTATAAATTACAAATCTTTATTATTATCTAACAAATACCATACGTGTAAAACATGAGGCACAAAACAATTTTTTTTTTTGGCTTTTTAAAACCAGAGCAGTGGTCTGGGCACAGCAACCCCCAGCAGGGTTGAGGGGTAGAGCCCCTGTACAATACCCTATGGCAGTATATAGTGAGGTCAAGGAGTGAAGCCCCAGCTGCCAAGCCCTAATTAAGGCCTTCAAGACCACACAAATCTTCATGACACATGCTTAAGTTCTCAAAAATAACAATGCAAAAAATCAGGTTTTTTTAGGCGGAAACAGTATATGTGGCACCAGACAAGCTTTTCTTCTCATTTTGTGAGTTTTTAAGTGATTAACTCCTAGGCCTCACTGACCTGTGACTGCTCGTTTCGCAAGTTTTTCAGCTATACATACAAATCTGTCATACACTACCTAAAATTTTAGCAGTCCTTGGTTCTCCCTGAACACATTTCCCATTTCACATCTCAATGCCGCCAACAAATTTTTGAAACATTAGTGTCAACAGCTTTAAGAGAAATTGGACAAAAAATACACTCGACATATACAGAGATGTGCAAACCACGAATTCTTGAAGTTAGAATTTACAAAATTTTAAAACCAGAAAAATAGGGCAACAATTTTTCTTGGATATAAGATGTATAATGTTAATTTGAAATTGTGGTCAAAGTGAAACAGCCATTCTTTTGAAGGAAATTCTCATCCACTTATACTGGTCATTCAAATAAGTGTTTGAATCTGTTAAACTCACTTCTCTTGTTCATGTCAACGAGTATTCCTTCAAAATCTCTTATATATTGGATCTTGGTATTTTATGGAATAACAATTTCACTCAACAATATATCCTCCCTGGGATGGTCATACACTACCACATACTCATTTCTCTCCATCACTCCCTTTTCATGAGGTTAAAATTTTGATTGTTCTTTAAAGGGTAACCCAGGCACAGCAGGTATTGGTGGTATCATAAGACTCTCAAGGCTAACTTACTCTGAAATATTAAGAATAAAATAGATACATCAAAATTCTACTGAATCTTGTGGACTGCTTAGAGGGGTTTCCTATTTTTAGAATTACATTAGGCAAACCCCAATCTGACCACATTTGTTAGGAATAAAGGTGAACACCACAAATGAAAATCTGAAAATCTGATTACAAATCTGAAATGAAACACTTAGGAACATGAAAAACCATTCATCTAAAAGAGCTTAATTGAATACCATTAATGGAGGTTATGAAAAAAATCAGCAAACCACAGAATCAACACATTACACAAGAATTATGTGGAGAAACCCTTTAAAGGAAAAAATTCAACAGGAAAGAGGCCAAGATTGTATTAATCTTCAAATACAAGAGACATATACAACAATCTTCCTTCTACTCCCAATTCTAGTACCTTTTGTGTACCTGTAAAAACACTATATTCATACACCATCCAAGAACCCCAATATATAGAGTTGTAGAGAAGCCTTACAGGCCCAAAATGAGTGCCAAAATTTTCCTCTTCAATTCTCCACGCCTTGTCCATTGGTTTTCCCTCCTTGGAATGTGAAACAACATTTAAATTTCCCTCCTTTAACTCTCTTTCCTAAGCGTCAAACTTGGGAAGTTCAATAGTCACCTTTTAATTTATTATTTTGCCTTTTATCACCCCCTTCCTAGACATCCACATGAGGAGATAGGAAATTGTGTACACAAGGAATAATTAATTTACAATTACCCCTAACACCTTCCTTATGAATGTATTGACAACATATAATTGGGACATTAATACAATGACATAGGATTTACAACATTGATGGCACCTTGTCCTAACATTCTCCCACTTGACATCTCCCACTTGACATCATACATTGTAAATATATCCATAGGAATGCAAAACAATCAAGTACTAGGAACAAAGACCATGGCCTCCTTGCACCAACAAAACTTTTCTATGCTAATAGGCTTGGTCAATGAATCTACAACATTCTCTTTGGTGTCCACCTTCATCAGCACTACCTATCCATTTTCAATCATTTCTCGAACAAAATGGTATTGAACATCCACATGCTTTATGCGAGCATGATACATTGGATTCTTTGCCAAATAAAGTGCACTCTAATTGTCACATCCAATTTGAATAGTCTTGCAATCAAACCCAATACCTACAGACAACCTCTATGAAGGGCACACAATCTATTGAGAGCGGGGGGTTGAATCAGTAGATCAAATCAATTTAAAACTCTTTAATTCAACACGTAAATCTGATCATGAAACATGAATCAAAACAGCTACTACCAATCAATCAATCACAAAAGCACACATTCACACAATGAACACCAGATATACGTGGAAACCCGGAATGAGAAAAACCATGGTGAGAAGAGCTGCTTGGAGCTACTATCCAAATCTAGCCTCATAGAAATAATGAATAAGTTATAATCATGAAGTAGGCACCAACCTACTGGAGACACCAATCCCCTATACGGAGATCTAAGCACCAACTCAATGAGTAGAACACCAATCTTGCCAAAATACAAAGATAAAGCTTGTGGAACCTCAATGCTGATAACACAGCTTACACATGATCTAAGCTTGCCTCAGACACACTCTTACACTCTTTATGATCTTCTGATAATGTTGCACAATGATTGAGATGCAACTTACATTGAATCACACTTCCTCGCACAAGATTATACTTCCATACGAATTCGCATCCACACACACATCTTTCTCTCACTTATCATGTGAAGTGAGATGATGATTATATACAACATACTACATTAACATCACTTCATGTCACTCAGGGGTCTGCAATTAACCAAGTCAACATAGGATGGACCTAAATTCAAATTACATGAAAAGTGTAACGAGTAGGTCCTAAAACAAAAATATTGCTGCCAAAAGAACATGATGTCGTGCACTTCCACATGAACCTTAACCTAGACCTATTTTAACACCCCAAGCTATCTCCAAATGACGCACGCTACTAGCCATTGCCGC
>VDFB02146437.1:0-83979 GCA_007258455.2 Sequoia sempervirens | reverse complement strand
TTCCTGACATTTTGACAAACCTTCTATCTATTTATTAGATTTTCCACTCTGGCTCCAGTAAGACAGTTGAGTTCTCACCACATTATGTGGTTATTCGAGACCTTCATGATCCTGACTTGGTTGTGGCTACTGGGAGTGTTGATTCTACATATCACTTATACAAATTTGATGGCTTTGAGAGTTTAGACACTATTGGTTCCTCTCTTATAGCACATGCAGATTCAGTGAGTGGGCTTTGGCATGAGCGTTTTGGTCATGTCAATTACCGATATCTACAAAAAATGACTACTCAGGCACTTGTGATTGGGCTTCCATAGATTTCTTGTACTGATGGTGTATGTCGAGGTTGTACTCTTGGCAAACATCATCGAGATCCTTTTCCTAAGGGTTGAGCCACATGTGCTAAGGCACCCCTAGAGTTGGTACACAATGATCTTATGTCCTTTTTGACTCCTTCCTTTTCAGGGGCCTGATATGTGCACACTTTTATTGATGACTTCTCCAGACGTACATGGGTCTACTTTCTTAAGTACAAGTCTGATGTCTTTGACTCATTCAAGACCTTTAAGACATTTATGGAGAAGCAATCTAGACTTTCTATCAGGAGGATACACATAGATAATGGGGGGAGTATGTTAATCAGGCTTTCAAAGATTTTTGCATTGAGCATGGTTTACAGAATCAGTTTATAGTACCTTACACCCCTTAGCAGAATGGTGTCGCTGAGTGAAAGAACAGAACCTTACAGGAGATGGAAAATTGTATGATACAGTCTCGAGCTATGAGTTCATCATTTTGGGTTGAGGTAGTCAATTGTGCCAATTATATTCAGAATCAGATGCCTCATAAGGCATTGTGACATATGACTCCTGAGGAGGCTTGGACCCATGTCAAGCCTGATGTTTCTACATTCAGATTTTTTGGTAGTGAGGCTTGGGCATTTATTCCTGATGCTCAGTGAAAATACATGGAGAGGAAGAGCCGACCACTCATATTTTTTGGCTACTGTGAGGATTTTAAGGCATACAGGTTGTTTGATCCTAATTCTAGAGGGGTCTTGTTTCAGCGGGATGTCTAGTTTGATGAGCGCTATCCTCAGATGGATTCTCCATCACCAGCTTCTCCCTCACTACCTACTCCTCCCTCTTCATCTCTTGAGGATTACTTATCTCTTAAAGATGATGCAGATGATGATCCACCATCTCCACCACCACCAGTTGCTCCACATTTTCCTAGGTGGGCCCGTGTTACTATTGACACAGCTGGTTCTTTGGCAGGTGATCCTTCAGATACTCATTGTACTTGTGCTTAGACATCTAGTTCTAGTATTTTGAGTCATGCAATTTTAGATGATCCTCCAAAGTTTTCAGAGGTGACAGGTCACCTTGAGTGGGATAGGGCCATGGATGAGGAGTATTCTTCTTTGATGAAGAATCATACTTGGGATCTTTGTCCTCTTCCTATGGGAAGAAAGTTGGTTCGGTGCAAGTGGGTGTACCGTACCAAGTATACTACAGATGGTTCCATTGATAAGTATAGGTATGTCTTGTTGTGAAGTTTCTTAGGTAGAGGGTATTGACTACTCTGAGACCTTTTCTCCTGTCACCAAGATGAACTCTATACGTCCTTTACTTTCACATGCAGCTTCATAGGAATGGATAGTGTTTCAGAGGATGTGAAGAGTTCCTTCTTGCATGAAGACCTGCATGAGGAGATCTATATGGAGCAGCCTCAGGGATTTGTGCAGGACACTTCTTTCATTTGTAGACTTTTCTATTCATTGTATGGTCTCAAACAAGCCCCTTGGGCTTGGTATGAGAAGATGGACTCTTTCTTGCTTTCCTCTCACTTCACACATTGTCATTCTGATCACATAGTGTATATTCAGTGCCAAGAGGGTGATATTTTGATTCTTGTGCTATATGTAGATGATCTCATTCTTATAGGTAGCTCATCCTCCATGATTTAGAGTGTTCAGAGAGCTTTGATGGAGTAGTTTGAGATGATAGATCTCGGTCTTTTGCACTTCTTTCTGGGTCTACAGGTTATTCAATCTTCAGATGGGATTTCCATATTTTAGGAGAAGTATGCTCTTGATATGCTTCAAAGATTTGGCATGCTTGATTGCAAGCCTGCCCCCACTCCATTTCAGTTAGGTGTTGTTTTGTCTTCCACTTGTTCTACTTCTTTAGTGGATCCCACTTTATACAGGCAGTTGGTTGGCAGTTTGTTGTACTTGACACATTCTCTTCCTAATCTTTCCTTTGCAGTTGGCCTTGTCACTCGGTTCTCCCATGATCCTCATGAGAGCCATTGGAAAGCATCCAAACGTATTTTGACGTACATTTGGGGCACCACTCATTATGGCATTCACTACACTTTAGGATTCCCTCACATCATTGGATTCACTGACTTAGATTGGGCTGGTGATGTCAATGATCGGAAGTCTACTTCTGGCTTTGTTTTTTTCCTTGGTTCTGGTCCTATCACATGGTCTTTGGTGCAGAAGCACCTGGTTATTTGGGTGATGACATTCTATGAGGGCTGAAAATTGGTAGCCAGGTTGATTAGCTAATGAGGTCTGTGATGGCTCTCTAAAATTCGATGACAGAGTTTGCTTCCGTGAGAACACCTTTGGTGTGACAATCATATTCATTTCTCAACCTAATGTATACTGAAATTCACATGCACTTCCATCGCAATATTCAAGATGGTTCTCTCCATCTCATTCCTATGATGTTGTAGAAATCTTCACTTCAAACCTCATCTCCGCTATCTCTGGGCCAGTCTATACTTAAAGTGAAGGGAATGGTCCTTGAGGTAATCTTAAGGATCTCCCTTCATGTTTTTTTCAAAGATGTTTCTTTTATCTCTTTTGAGAGTGAAGCTCTTTCCTGAACGGGTTTTTCTCCTTTACTCCACTTATAGAGATTTACAGCACTTGACGTGCCTAGCTGTCGTGATCCAATTCTTTTTACTTTCACACAGTTACCTTTGCTTTGGGTAATATGAAATGTCTATCATAGTTAGATGTAGGTTTTAACTTAATTATATTAATTAAGTTACCTTTATTCCTCTCTTAATATTTTCACTTTAGATGCATATTGTGACATTTAATAATTATATTAATTATTAAATGTCTACCTATTAGGGTTACTTTTTTATGTTTTGCTTGATCTCCTTTTAAGGATTGATCTTTGTAAATATTTCATTCGATTGTTCTAATAATATATCTCTCATATTTTAGAGCTTCAAATCCCTCTTGTTTTTTTCTCCATTCTCTTCCCTGTGACATGTATCCCTTTGCATGCAGGTGTTCTTGGAATCCAAATTTGGTTTTGACAACTTCTACAAGCTCTTCACTATCAAGTTTTCCTCCATACATAGGAACATCTATTTTTCCATGTCCTTCCTTCTTCATAGCCTTCAAAAGCTTCATTGTTCTTGCATCATCAGGATCCATCTCCTCTTCTTCACTAGAAGTCTCTTCTTCAGAATCACTTTCATCTTCTTCTCCTGTGTGCTTTGCTTCCCATGCAACCATCTTCTTTTGCAAGGCCTCTAATTGTTTAGCATGTTCATCCATTCTTCTTGCAACAACACTCCCCTTAGGAGGCATCCTCTCAATCCTATCTCTTCACTAACCTACAAAACCAATCAATCAATAACACAAGATCTACTACCTTGCTTTGATACCACTTTGATGCAGACAAGGGAAAGAACTCACCAACAGGACCAATTGATCAGTCCACAACAAGAAAACCACTCTTTATAACACTAAACTCTCAACTTGATCCAATCTCACCCTTCAAAGCTTGTAGTCTTGAAACTTAGCCTTATACAAATATATTTTAGAGAAGGCTTCCAAATTCCTTCTAGACACCCTAAAAGTCTCATAACATCACCCCACACCACATTGTAACAAACCCATCAAGAATTTTTGTCATAAATTAGAACCTTTAGACTGTCCCATTTTAGGGATACTCAATTAGGCCAATTTAATGAAGGAAGTGTTCCCTAAAGCCTTCACTCTCACCAAAAATTACATGACAAAATTGAGTTGTGATCTAAAACCACAAAATCCACATTCAGTTCATTACTATTAGACATCTAACACACAACACCATGAAACCCTCCTTTAGCATACAAAATACAAGGGTTTATTGGAAAACATATGACCTTGGGTTCTCAGGCCAAACCAATTCCTCCAAAACCTTTTAATATCCTTGCAAAAACTTAAAAACTCATAAAATCTGACTGTCCTCAAGGATTCCTCAAAAACCTAGATCAAAACCACTAATTTCATGCACTTTCTTCACAAAACCTCAGGAACAACAAGTCTCTTATTCCCACTTATTTTTGACACTTAATGAATCCTACATCTAAATTAGTCCCCATAGGGCCCCTTACACAAGTTACAGTGATCACAAAAAGTGTAAGGGCCCTTCAAAACATAGTTTATTCAAGAAACCCTCAAAACAAGGTGTATCAACTATGTACAAGGAAATGAAGTTTTTTGAAGCAAATCACCACCAAATTCCCTCAAACCAGCCAAAAAACAAAGTTAATACATTCATTCAAAACTTGGAAGATATTTCACTTCATAATGTGATTGTATGTGCCCATATAGTTCTGTACAATGAGAGGAAAACAAAAAATATGCAAACAAAACTGAGTTTCTTTATTTTTAATTCTTTTCCTTCAACACCCAATGTTAGAATTAATGAATCCAAGCCAATTAAAGGCTTCCTCAGGATCAACCAATGATCAACTAACTTTTCAACTACTTTTCAAATGCTTAATGACTGTTGGGAGCATAATCACACAATTACAAGCTTGTTACCATCACTTTCCATATAAGGAAATGTTTTAACTTTTGACCTTTTTAAATGCATTGAAACTCCTAGACTTCTCTAAAACCATACCAATGGCTTACAAACAACCCCATTACGTTAACAAGACACCATCCTTGCACAATCTTATTAAATTTCCAACAAAGGCTACAAGGTTTTTAAGTGCAAGAACACCATTTTCCTACACTACATGACTCTAAAACCCAAAATCTCAACCTATTACATATCTAATGGTCTTTTTAGACCTTATTCAAGACAAAAGACCTCAAGAAACTAACACTATAATCACTCAAATGATCAACCTATTACATTAATAAGACACCATCCTTGCACAATCTTATTAAATTTCCAACAAAGGCTACAAGGTTTTTAAGTGCAAGAACATCATTTTCCTACACATGACGCTAAAACCCACAATCTCAACCTATTACATATCTAATGGTCTTTTTAGACCTTATTCAAGACAAAAGACCTCAAGACACTAACACTATAATCACTCAAATTATCAACATTAATATTGTGGTGTAGGTGCTCCCGCACCAATAGATTTTAGGATTTTTGGATGAATGACCAGGATTGCATGATGGAGATCAATGGTGGAGATGGGAGGTAATCTCTCAACTCATGAGGTTGTGCCAAGTGGCACAATGAGATGAGTTGAGAGGGATAAGGGTACCATGATGGGACAAGACCCATGTGATTGATGTGATGGGGGAGGGTTGACCCACTTAATCAAGGATTAAGTGTGTGCACATGTTTAGTGGTTAGGTTAGGTGGGGATTAAGATTAGGATTAGGATTAAGTGAAGATTATGGAGCATGTGATGGGAGGAGAGAGAAAGGGGAGAGGGAATTAAATATTTAGATTTAATCCCACTTAAGTTTGAAAACTAAATTAAATAAATTAAATAAATTGATATATTTATTTAATTTAGGGGAGGATGATAAAGGGGGATAAAGTGTTTAATTGATTAATTAAATACCTTAGGGATTTAGAGGAATTTTAGGGGTATTAATTAAACAATAGCAATATCATTTAATTAATGTGGATAAGAGGATGTTTAGGCGAAAAGGGATAAATTTGACCAAACGTAAGTGGCCAAATTTAGGTGTCTACAAGTTTATACTCTCACTTTAGTGTGAGTTTGAGCGTAAGTTCATACTCTCACTAAAGTGGGGGCTAAATGTGGTGTAGAAAATTTTCACTCTTAACAATTTCACATTATGTTTTGTCCTCTTTAATTTATTAGACCTAATTAAGCTTCTTATTTCTAAAATTATGCATTTCAAGGCATAATTTTTACTGTTTTCTAAAGGATTACAAGCATTGAATAAATGCATCCAATTATTATTTTTCTCTCGACTAAGTGTGTTATGGAAATTTTTGGGCTAGGACCCATTCACCCATGGGTGAATGGGCCCCCCTTCTTAGCTAGGAACCAAATTTAAATATGTTGTTGGCGACATTTTAACATTTATAATTCAAATTTCAAGTGTCGGCTTTTGGAATCTAATTTTTAAGAAATTGGATAAATGCCTATAAATACCTAGTCTTTTCACCATTTGAAACTAGGAGATTTTATGAGCAAGAACTATTGTCAAGAGCAAGTCGAGAGCAAAATTTTAGAACTTTATTGCAACAATTCAAGATCCTAACATCATGTCCAATTATATGTGAGTTTATGTGTGTTCATGTTATCATTGTTTTGTGAAGGCTAACACTTTTGTAGGTCTCCATATTTCAAGTGTCAATGGATGCATGCGATATATTGCTGGGGAGACCATTACAATTTTACAAGAGTGCAATACATAATGTCAGAGAAAATATTTATACAACAACAAAGTATCGTAGGAGGCATAGGCTGATTTTGTTGAAAGATAGAGAAGATGAGGTTTAAATTAGTGCTAGATTTTTTTGGTAGATGGGAGAATATCAACTTTAGTGTGAGTCTGAGTGTAAGTTCATACTCTCAATAAAGTGGGGGATAAATGTAGTGCAGAAAATTGTCACCCTTAACAATTTCACATTATGTTTTGTCCCCTTTAATTTATTGGACCTAATTAAGCTCCTAATTTTCAAAATTATGCATTCCAAGGCCTAATTTTTATCATTTTTTGAAGGATTGCAAGCATTGAATAAATGCATCCAATTGTTATTTTGCTCCTGACTAAGTGTGTACTAGAAATTTGGGCCAGGACCCATTCACCCATGGGAAAATGGGTCCCCCTTCTTAGCTAAGATCCAAATTTAAATATGCTGTTAGTGACATTTTAACATTCATAATTCAAATTTCAAGTATCAACTTTTGGAATCTAATTTTTGGGAAATTGGATAAATGCCCATATATACCTAGTCTTTTCACCATTTGAAACTAGGAGATTTTATGAGCAAGAACTATTGTCAAGAGCAAGTCAAAATAATTTTTTTAGAACTTTATTGCATCAATTCAAGATCCTAACATCATTTCTAATTCTATGTGAGTTTATGTGTTCATGTTATCATTGTTTTGTGAAGACTAACACTTTTGTATGTCTCCATATTTCAAGTGTCAATAGATGCATGTGATATATTGTTGGGGAGACCATTACAATTTTACAAGAGTGCAATACATAATTGATAGGTCTAGATAATGGCTTATTTTTTATTATTTTTATGTCTTAGGATACTTTTGAACATATTCTCTAGACAATGATCCTACAATATGCTATCCTTTTATCCATTATGCAGACTTAAACCTTAATTATGATGATGGAATCATGGTTATAATATATTAGTGTTATATGGTTTATATGAATTAAATGTATGGAATGTTGATGGAATGCTAATGGTTAATTGTGATAGTTATCCTTGTATACATGTTTTGCAGCATTAACTTGTCATGCAGTTAAAAAGGACCATGACGCAACAGTTGTGAGATGAACTTGTAGCAACAGGAATGACTGGACATTGAAACAAGGGCAACTCCAGATTAAGTTGAATGTGGTGGTCGTTGAACACAAACACTTAATGAAGGTTGGACGTACATTATTATAACTAGTTTAATAAACGCTAAAGAAGAGGTCACCTTTAGTCATGGAATTTTGACAAGTGTTTGTATGTTTTACATACAGTTCTATTTTGACAAAACTCTAGTTCTGATAGGATTCTCTTTCCTTTTCAATTATAGATTGAATAATTTAAGTCTTAATTCCACGCTTTGTTATCTCAAAGTGGAATTAATGATTTTTGTTAAGTTGCTGCTTTCAATAAAGATTCCCTCAAGCTGTATAAAGTTGTTGGTTGAATCCATAGGTTAGTTAGTTGGTTTTTCTTAGTTTATGTTATCAATTATTTCAGTTTTCAATATGAGAGATATTCTGAATGATTGAGTTCAATCTGTGGAAAGATATTTTGTAATCTTTTACAATATGAAATGAATGGAGATAATATTATGAGATGTGCAAATCCTATTAGTTAGATTTGAGTTCAGTTTAAGTGGGAACAATTACTTGAGCGGGCCACTCAAGGTATTGTTCTTCACTTCATCTTTCAATTGTTTATTTCTATTAAATAACTGTTGTTGGTTTATCACTATTTATGAATCACATGTAATGATTATTAGTAGCACTCCAGAGTATAGCTTAGTTGAGTCATTAATTCTTAGCAATGATGTAGGAGCATCCAGGCTGTAAGAGAAATCTTGCACCACGCAAAAAAATGTTGTTTCTTTTCAATAAGGGCTAAATTTGGCATGGTTACTATTTTAGTAAGTTTGTATTTATGTACAATTGGGCACACAATCTTACACAGACCTCCAAAAAGGTAAATTGAAGCCAATGGTGAAGAAATCACTTCAATACCATTTTTCATTTGAGAGATATTAGAATTTTAATTTTTGAAAACCCTAGTAAAATCTTCAGAGTCAATTTTGAGGCACTTAGAGGCTTCGAATGGGCTTGAAAATTAGTGGAAAACAAAAGTAGCTAGCCTTTAGGGCCTACTTTCTAGTGGAAGATTTCTTGAGAGCTTTCCAAAAAGGTATTATAATAGAAAATACGATGGTCGGATCAAAAGTTATGACTCCACGAAGTTGTACTACCAAAATTAATAAAATTTCAAAATATTCTTCTTGAGGAAGTTACACTTTCCAAAAGATTCTACGGTGGTTACACTTTCCAAAAGATTCTATGGTGGTTACACCTTCCAAATAAAGGATGTAAAGGGGGAATACAAAGGGGAGGATAGAGTAGCGTAGATGGTGGCTCCAATTTGCAGATTTATGTAATCAGAAAGCCCATGTGATGGAAAATATAATGTTGTAATTTCATTTTCATTTAAGTGATAATAGAAAATATATGCTTTCCTTCTTGCATTTTTTTGTTCCATTATCTTTTTTTTTTGTGAGTTTTAGATTGTAAGGGGAGTACCTTTCATCAAGCAAGTTTTTAGTTAGTACAGTATTGCTTTATTAAGCAATAGTCCAATTATAGTCTTTGTTGTAGGTACTCGTAGCAACTAGTTTGATTTATGCTTTTATTGTTTTACAATTTTATGAATTTCCAGCAAGTAGAATAGCTTAAGTAGGAAAATTTAAGTATGTTTAGGGCCATGAAGGAATATACAATGTTGCACCATCATAAACTTACAAGCCTTGGGTCGATAATTTAATGTGGTTTAAGGCAATGCAAAGTGGACTGTTCAGCTAGAATAACCTCTGAATTGGGTAGATTATACCAAGTTTACAATACATTAGCCTGGACTATACAATAATGTCAGAGAAAATATTTATACTACAACAAAGTATGGTAGGAGGCATAGGATGATTTTGTTGAAAGATAGAGAAGATGAGGTTTAAATTAGTATTAGATTATTTTGGTAGATGAAAGAATATCAAATTTAGTGTGAGTTTGAGCGCAAGTTCATACTCTCAATAAAGTGGAGGATAAATGTAGTGTAGAAAATTTTCGCCCTTAACAATTTCGCATTATGTTTTGTCCCCTTTAATTTATTGGACCTAGTTAAGCTCCTAATTTCCAAAATTATGCATTCCAAGGCCTAATTTTTAGCATTTTTGAAGGATTACAAGCATTGAATAATTGCATCTAATTGCTATTTTGCTCCCGACTAAGTGTGTCCTTGAAATTTGGACCAAGACCTATTCACCCATAGGAAAATGGGTCCCCCTTCTTAGCTAAGAGCCAAATTCAAATAAGTTGTTGGCAACATTTTAACATTCAATGGTTTGACCCGTTTCACGATCAAATTAGTTCATTGTGTCACTAGTACCCTGTCGGCTATCATGAAGGACGAGATGGAGATGAAGAAGGCTGGAGACCACAAGGAGTGGATCGGTGATGATTTGGTTCAGCTTCTATCTAAGAACTGGGAGAATACCAACTAGTCTGCTGCTGGTTTGCTATTGGTTTGAGTGTTGTTAGTCTGTGTCTGTTTTTGGTTTGGTGTTTTTTTTGGTTGATTTTTGATCTTGGACTCCTTTGGCCCTTGTGGATCTTTGTGAAGGGTACAACACCCTGAAAATGTTGCTTACTTTATCAAAAACATTTAGAATTAAGATTCCAAGTGTCAGATTTTGGAATCTAATTTTTGGGAAATTGGATAAATGCCTATAAATACCCAGTCTTTTCACCATTTGAAACTAGAAGGAGATTTTTTGAGAAAGAACCATTGTCAAGAGGAAATCAAGAGCATCATTTTAGAGCTATATTGCAGCAATTCAATATTTTAACATCATGTCCAATTCTATGTGAGTTTATGTGTGTTCATGTTATCATTGTTTTGTGAAGGCTAACACTTTTGTAGGTCTCCAAAGAATTAAAGCAATCAAGCAAGCAAGATCCAAGAACTTGAGGTGATGTGCATGAATTCAGTCCTTCACGGAAACCATGGAAGGGTGGTGAGTTGAAACACCTTGTTGATTCATCATTCCTTCCTATCATTTATCTTTCCTATCATTGGCATTGCCATTGTGGAAGTGGAAACACTAACATAGGGTTTGAACAAGGCAAGCCCATAAATGGCACATATCTTCTCTTTGTGAATGTGCAAACTTTAGGTTGAAGAGGATTAAAGAAGGATTGAAGAAATTTTTTCCATTGTTACATTCAAAGCCCCACATCTTGTCAACAAACAAAAACTCACAAAATTATTTGGTAGGATTCTGACAGCTTTGCAAGTGGAAATAGAAGTCTCAGATCTGCGACAAGAGGACCCTAAAAGTTGAGCAAGACACCCCTATAAGGACTCAAATGCCCTTGGGAAACTATGTCCTTCTACAGTGGCTGAAACAAGCTTTTCTGGCTTGATACATATCACTTTGTACTCCTCACATCCACTTGCAAATTACTATTTTCTTTTGTCAATTGTCAAGATCTTGCAATTGACATATTAGGGCACATAGTATAATTAGGTTAGTCATTCCAAATAATTTCCAATCCATTCATATCCTTAATTAGATGTAGATCTAGGTTTGATTGGCTCACCTTTAGGGCTATAAGTCAATCTAATCACCTTGTTGATCTACATCTTAATAGAACTTGGAAAAAAGCCACTTGAATCCTAGGTTTTTTGCATTTAGGACCTAGGATCACCTTTTTCTATATTACAATACCTCAACACAAATATCAACCATTCAAAAAGAAAAATAAGAAATTTTATCAAGATAAACACACCCCAAACAACCAAGCACATTGACCCACAAGTTGCAGCCATAAGTTCAACTCCATATCAATTTAAATCGAGAGATAGACAATTCACATAGTTTCCTGATTCCCTCCATTCCATCATGTTGCAACTCTTGAGCAAGAACTGAATCCAATTACCTCCAATTAGACCTGTGGACACAACTAAACCTGTATCTCCAAACTTTAACCCAAAATCCTTTTGTCAATATCATCACACACATGGACATGATACAAAGTGATGCATACATATTAAAAATCAAATTCAAGACCTTATCAACTCTAATCACATCTAGTTGGGCGATGTTAATGAAAAAGGAGACAAGTTCGTTGCCCCTCGAAATCAAAACTTGCAAAATTTCATCAATCCAATGCCAAACCATTCATCCAACTTTGTGAAAGCTTGTGAGGATATGAATGTTGACAAGAATGATAATGATAATGATGATGATAAGAATGATGATGAGGATGGTCTAAATGATATGGTCAATCTCATATATGTTCAACCTCATAAGGGCTAAACCACTTTGTTACCTAACATTGCTTTCACCCATATTGATGCATCCATACATGTGCCTGATGGTCCTCTCTATATCATTGGGTGTATCAATGAAAAACCTACAACTGGGATACTCTTTGATCTCATGTGTGTAGAGAATGTGATCATAGAGGAATTCTTGTATGTGCACGAGCTTTATCAAGATTCTTATGAACAATAAAAATCATGGTTGAAAAATCATGATGGTTTTTCTCACCCTATGATAGGTTTGATAAATATTTCTCTTAAATTTGGACCAAAATAATTATATGTATCATTCTCTATCATCCCAACATCGGAAAAATTTCATGTGAAGCTAGGCTATCCATGGCTACGCTCCATGAATTTCATCTCGTCGGTTATCCATAAGTGCATAAAGTTCCCATTCGAAGATCAAAAATTTATAGTACATCATAGTGGCTTTAATCCTTTGTCATCTTGTGGAAAATTTTCTTTAGATTTATTTTGGACTAAACCTATAGAACCCATTAAACCTCGTGAAGACTTATTTTTTAGGTCATATCAAAAGTTTAAGGAAAAGCACATAACAAAGTTATCACTTACCAATATTCCTGAGAATAATAAGACTATGGTTGTTCCTCCTACCTCACCTGTTGTGGATGAACCCATGCCTAAAGCAAAGGCCCTTCTAGGTAACCAAGTTATTTATGCTAGAGTTCCTCCACCTATATCATACAAAAGACCAAAAGATAACCGTATGATTCCTTGTGTACCTCTAAAAAAAACAAGTGTATAGACCTAAAGAGTAGTGGTTTCCCAACCCCCAATGGTCCCTTTAGTTCGTCCCTTAAGGGAAGAAAAGAGACTGATGGTCGAGAAACCCACTCCTACCCCATCAAAAATTGAAAACTATGCAAGATGAAACAAAAATGATAAAGAGTGTAGGCATAGATTTCTTGCTTTTTCTCATCAGTTGGAAAAAAAGAATAAAGCATTACCTGACAATCAAACACTTATGCAAAAAAATCAAGAATAATTACAACTTTTACCACAATAAGACATGGAACTGAAACCATAAATTGAATAAGAACATACAATTGACATTATCATTAAACCTTCTGGTGATAAATTTAGATGATGAAGATGAAATTATGAAAATTGATGAGATAGTGCATAATGAGATTAATTTGTTGTTTTCAAAGTCTATGAATTTAGATGGGCTCAACCATGATGATCCTCTTGATGAGAGTGACCCATCACATGTTGAACCTGGTGATGCTCCTAGTATGACACTTGTAGTCCCTTTGTCTAGTTTTCCACCTTATGTATATGATGAGCAAGATTGAGATGTAGATGACCTACTTTAGGTCAACTCGCATGTGCAATACTTATTTTTTGTGTTTTCTTTATGTGTTCTTTGTGTTTTCTTGCACATGATATGATATCTTGTGTTGTGTTGCTTGACGTTTCTTTGTGTTTGTGATTTTTCTTTGGATGATCCTTGTTGCTCTGTTGGTGCAAGGATACAAGGGAAACAAATCTATCGTGACATTCTTCTATTTGCATCTCTATTCTTCTATATGTTATAAACTTTGTTCATTTTGTCTTGTGTTTTTCTTTTGGGAAAGATGCAAGGTGTTGAGACATTTAGGTATCTTCCATGTTGACCCAAAATCTTGTTTTTCTTCTATGTGTCATTCCTCCATTGTGTTCATTATTTCACAAGTATTTAGGGAATGATGTGAGTTTCAAGCTCTATTATATCACTATAGAAAAGATGTATTCTGACCTCGAATCTATGGATCCTTTATGTGTTCATCCTTTGTGTTGATTGTTGTATATTGCATTTGGGGGAAACCACTTATCATGATGTAGCTTCATTTGGAAACATATAATTGGAATAGGGATTTCCAAATAAGTTCTCATGTCCTTAGCACATAGAATTTATCATTTTTCGACCTTAAAGCAATTGCTCACAACATGATGTAGCCTGTGTTGCCTTCTATTTGTGATTCACTTTGCTAGTCTATAAGTCATGAACACCTTTGGTGTGGATCCTAACATAACGCAGCTTGCTAGCTTGTGATTATCCATACCTTCCTTTTTCATTTCATTTTGACATTGTGTATGTTGTCTTGTTTCATTTCATACATGTGTGTTCCTTTGTTCTTATGTTGGTTTTCCATGGGATCTTGGATCCTGGGGGCTTGTGCACTCCCCTAGATTCATAGTCATCCTATCTCTTCAACATTTATACATTAGGACCCCTCTTGACAAGTTTTCTAATTTAGTGTGAGTCTGAATATAAGTTCACACTCTCACTAAAGTGGGGGCTAAATGTAGTGCCATAAATTGTCACCCTTGACAATTTCACACTATGTTCTGCTCCCCCTTAAATGCATGGACCTAATTGAACACTTAATTTCCTAACTTATGCATTCTGTGAAACTTATTTTAAACATTTACCAACAATTTTCAAGTATAAAACAAATGCTCTCATTTAATACTTTTCCCCTTGCTCCTTAAACTTCAGGAAATAGGCATGGAACACTAGCACCTAGGGAACCTATGTTCCCCCATTTTGGCTCCAAATTCAAATATGTCAATGTCGACATTTTATTATTTGAAATTCAAATATCTAAGTCGGCTGTTGGGATTTAATTTTTTAGGAAATTAGAATAATTGCATATAAATACCTAGTTATTGCATCATTTCAAATCTAACAAATAAGATGTGAACATCAAGAGCAAGAATTATTATCAAGAGAATTATCAAGCAAGTCAAGACCAACAATTAGAGGATTTATTGCAACAATTCAAGATCTAAACATCATGTCAAAATGTGTGTGTGTATTCATGTTTATGTTTTTATATTGTTTGTGAAGACTAATCCTTATAGTCTCCAAGAAATTCAAGCAAGCAAGATCCAAGCCTTGAGATGTGTATGACTTCAGTCATTCAAGGAAGCCATTGAAGGGTGGTGAGTTGCAACACTTTGTGGATCCATCATTTCTTCCTATCATTTATCCCTTTTATCATTGAAATTACCATTGTGGAAGTAGAAACACTAACACGGGGTTTGACCAAGGAAAGCCCCTAAATGGCACAACCTTTCTTCTCTCTTTGAATGTGCAGGTTTCAAGTCTAAAGAAGATTGAAAGCAGTTTGAAGATCAATTATTCATTGTTGCATTTGGAACCATACACCTTGACAACTCACGAGTGATCTGAAAGAGTGACAAGCGAAAAATAGAAGCTTTGATCTAGCACCAGAGGACTACAAAAATAGATCTAAATTATCTATGCAAAGATTGGCACTTGGGGCACCTATGTCCTACATTTTCAGCTCCAAAATTATGTCCGTTTCTATAGTCTATTTCTATTTGTGATTTCTTAGATCTATTGTATTTTCATCATAGTAGTAATTTGCATCCTTAGGTCAATTAGATAATTGCATCTCATTCTTAGGTCACTTTCAAATTTGGTCAAGGATAGGTTGAATCACCTATCAAGTTGTAAGTCAATCACATACCTTGTCCAAATCCAATCAAACCCCCATCACACATTCCATCCATTCCACACACACATTACATCATTTTTCCAAATTAAATTAGGGAAAGGTGTCCAAACCCTAACATGAAAACCCTAAAGTTATCAGGTGATCCCACAATACTGGTTTACAATTTTTGGCCAAACTGGACACTAAACTGATTTTTTATAACTAAATCTTCACTTTTGGGCATCTATAGTGGCTAAACCGTGAGGAATTTGAAGATGATGTAAACTAATCATTTGTGACATTTTTTTCTCTAGATTATAAATATATTTTTTTTCAATTATTTTGGAATCAGATTGCACTTCTTTTTCCATCTCCTTCGAAAACTAGTTTTTATCAGTAAACACCATTTTTAAGGAGTGATGCTCACTGTATATATACAATATAATTTTTTTTTATGAAGGATAAAATTCTATTTTTTTTGAATTTAGATTTGTAACTATGATATCTAGCGCTTTCATTTAGTTTCATAGTGTTTTATTGAATATTTTTTCCTTAATCAAGTTTCGAAGTCAAACCAATTACAATTCAAACATAGGCATACCATATACAACATAATTTTTTTTGTATGCATCAAAATTCTTTTTTTTTTGTTGGATCAAGGACTTCAATATCTAGTGCATTGATATTTTTCAAATTTTTTTTGATAATATGTTATTTTTCCACATGTGTAGAACAAAGAGCTTGATTTTCAATAAAAAAACCTACATTCACAAGAAATAAAAAATAAATATAATAATCAAATTAAATTTATTTAAAATTATAATTTTTGGGAAGCTTATAATAAGGACTACATACTCACAAAAAATAAATTTTAAATGAATTAATTTGATCCCCCAAAAGATAAATCAAAAGTGGTTTTTTATCAGCATTTTGATGGGTGTAAAGGAGACTCTATTATAGGTATGGTTTAAAAATAGAGGGGTTATGTCCAAGGGGGTTTGATCTAAGGTGGTTTGATCAAACCCTCTTCAATTGGAATCTTTTAAATGGAACTTTTCAAGGCTTAAATCATTATATTTTCTAAAAATATGCGATTTCAGCAAAAATCAGGATCTCCAATAAAGTGTAAACCAGTATTGTGGGATCACCCTACCCTTTCCCTACATTTTTGTTGATATGTGGCGATTGATCATGCAAATAATATACACTCATAATGTATCCTCACCAGGGTTCGGGGGCAGCAACCCCCAATTTTTGTTCTTGTTAACACATCAAGGTTTTCCCGCTAACATGTCAAATGAAAAAATGACTTTGTAAAACACTAATTCTGAAAGCTTCCAAAAATCTTGTTATAAGTGGCTAGGATGTAAGTCATGGTGTGTGTAATTTGGGAGATTGTAATCTATTTTGCATTGGATACTAAAATCATTGGGTGGATGAGTTTCTGTGGATGTAGCCCATATTGGGTGAACCACGTTAAATTTTTGTGTTCATCTCTTTTGTGTTATTCTTCATTGTTATTTCTAGGTTATTTAATCTGCATATAATTGTTAATGTTTATTGCTCTGATTTTCCCAGGGCCTAACAACTGGTATCAGAGCTGTGTGTATTTTGGTTTATTGGTAAGAAACCTCTAGGTTTGAGTGGAAGCAATGGAAGAAGGAAAATTCAAGGTTGAGAAGTTGAACAACCAAAATTATCAATTATGGAAGATGCAGATGGAAGATTATTTGTATCAAAAGGATCTATGATGGACATTGCAAGAAAAAGAAAAGAAAGATGCTATGATGTCCAATGAAGAATGGGTGATTCTAGCTAGAAAGGAAATGGGAACCATTCAATTTTTCCTAGCACCATCTATGACGTTCAATATAATAGAAGCAAAGAAAACAATGGATCTGATGGAACATTTGGCTAAATTATATGAAAAACCCTCAGCCTCAAATAAGGTATTTCTCATGAAGCGTTTGTTTAATTTGAAAATGATTGAAGGTGGATATGTGACAGATCATTTAAATGAGTTTAATACAATTACCATTTAGTTAACTTCTATAAAAGTAATTTTTTATGAAGAAGTGAGGGCTCTCTTGGTTTTATGTTCTTTGTGAGAAAGCTGGAATAGCTTGGTAATGACTGTAATTAACTCTGTCTCTAGTTCAAATACATTGAAATTTGATGATGTTGTTGGTGTTATCCTTAGCAAGGAAATGTGACAAAAAAGCATAGGTGAGGCTTTAACATCATGTAATTCTTTGACGATAGAGTGTTGGGAAAATGTGTCTCAACCTTGCAATTATATGTGATTTATTGTTGATAAGATGTATATGTATTTATATATATGTTTCCTAGTTACATCGATAGGTGTATACAATGGCAACATAGAGTGAAATGTGAGCGTGTTAACTTTTTTAGGAAACTTCTAGAATGGACGACATACATTAAATAAAGGATATATTATAAATTTGGACTGTTCATTATTAGGTTTTAGATCTAATGGAAAATATTTTGTTGGCCTATCTTTCCCTAGAATGTAACTCTATTTTATGAGGGCATTGTATTATGGTTGTGGTAAAGACTGTGATGATTTCTAAGAGTCTGATAGTGGTCATTTTTTCTCTTGATCTCTGAGTGGTGATACTCCTGTGAGAAGCTTGCTTTGCAAGTATATTGTAATCTTTGTGATTTACTGAATAATATATTGGGCAGCTTTTGGAGTGTGGGTTTTTTCTCTCAAAAGGGTTTTCCCCACGTAAATCACTGTCTCGTGGTATGCATCATATTTATTTTTGTTTCCATTTAAGTTTCTATAACTATTAAGGATCTATAAATTTTTTGCATTATTCTCCTTTCAAGATTAGTGTAGGAAATTTTTCCGCTACCTTAGCTTCCTTACAAGTGGTATCAGAGCTTGATCACCTTTGGTTTCATTTGTGGGTTGTTGGGTTTTTTGAATTAATCCATATTTGAGTGGGAGCTTGTGTAGAAGATACTTTGTGATCTTGTTACAAGAATTTTCAGATGGAAAGTTCATCAGGGAGAATAGAGGTGGATAATTTTTTTGGAAATAATTTTGAGATGTGGAAGCTAAAGATGGAGGATCTGTTGACAACTTAAGATCTGTAGGATTTTGTTGATGAGAATGTTTCAAGGCTTGCAGATCCTACTCAAGCTTCTCAATATGATGTTATGGACTATAAATCCAAGGGTCTAATTAGATTGTGCTTGGTAGACTCTGTTTTAATTAATGTCCATGAGGAGACCTCTGCACATAAACTATGGAAGAAGCTTGGTGAGATGTATCAAGCCAAATATTTTGTGAACAATATTTTTGTAAGGAAGAAGTTGTATTCCTTGAGAATGGAAGAGGGTGGATGAATCATAAACCACCTGGAAGAATTCAATATTTTGGTGGCTCATTTGGCATTAGTTGGTGTTAAAATGGATGAGGAAGAGAAATTTTAGATCCTACTTTGTTCTTTTGCTTGATTCATGGGATTCTCTTGTTATGTCTATTGGGAGTACTTCTGTTATTTTCAAGATTGAAGATGTGGTGGGTTCTTTGCTTTCTGAAGAGATGAGGAGGAAGGTATCCATCACTACCAAGCTGAATATTTGTGGAAGACCTAAGGAAAAAGGGAAGAATAATGAGAAGTGTGACAAATCCAAGTCTAGGGGGAGATTTAAATCTCCTGGAAAGTCCAAAGTTGTTTGTTGGAATTGTGGTAAGCCTGGACATGTTCGTAAGGAATGAAAAGAAGAAAACAAGAAAGTTGATTCTGAGAAGGAAGATGGTGATGCATTCATTGCAGCTTTGGCAACTTGTGTAGGTAATGATGCATGTTTAATTGACTTAGGGGCATCTTTCCATATGACCTTTAATAGAGATTGGTTTTGTGAATATGAAGAATTTGATGGAGGTAAGGTGTAATTGGGTGATGATTCTAATTTAGAATTTTTGGTTGTGTTAAATTTATAACCAGGTTTCTTGATGGTAGAATAAAAATGATTAATGGTGTGTTGCATATACCTTGATTAGCATGAAATTTGTTATATGTGAGAAAACTAATAGATGCAGGTGTACAGGTAGTATTTTCTGATGTAGGATGCAATATGGTCAGAGATGCTATGGTGATTGCTAGAGGTGTCAGATATGGCACATTATATAAGCTGGATGGATGCACTATTGAGTGAAATAGTACTTCAGTGAAAAGAAAGTTTGTGGAAGAAGTGAGGGTTTCACCTTCAATAGATGGTCATGGATTTTGGGTACCCAAGGGTGCTTTTTCTTCTGAGACAAAGTTACCTAAAAATAAAACTATGTTATGACACCAAATACTTTACCACATTGGAGAAAAGGGTCTAAAGGACCTTGAAAAATAAAAAACTTTTTGAAGGTTTATCTGATTGTAATCTTGAATTCAATTTATGTGAGCATTGCATTTATGGAAAACAAAACCGTGTTTAGTTTTACTCAAGTTCTAAAAAATATTGTGGTGTATTGGATCTTATTCATTTTTATGTGTTTGGTCTTGTAAATGTTCCTTCGATTGGTAAATCCACATATTATGTGTTATTTATTGATGATGATAGTAGGACATGTGTATATTTCCTAAAGAGTAAATATGTCATTTTTAGTCGATTTAAAGAATTTAAAGCAATGGTTGAGTTGCAGTCTAGAAAGAAAATAAAATGTTTGAGGACTGATAATGGTGGTGAATTTTTCTCTAATGATTTTGATAAATTTTGTAAAGATTGTGTTATTCATAGACAAAAGACAACTCTATATTCTCCACAACAAAATGGAGTTGCAAAAAGAATGAATAGGACATTGATGGAGAAAGCTAGGAGTAAGTTGAGTGGTGTTGGCCTAGAACAAAGGTTTTGGGATGAAGCTATTTCCACTACCTGTTACTTGATTAAAAGATCTCCTACATCAACTCTTGTCGATAAGATACCTATAGAGGAATGGTTGGGTTGCAAGCCTTCATTGGGAAATCTTAGAGTTTTTGGTTGTGAGGCATATGCACATGTGCTAAAGGAGAAGCAAACAAAGCTAGAGAACAAGGCTGTGAAATGTATCTTCATCGAATACAATTATGGTGTGAAAGGATATGAACTTTGGGATCCTATTGCACAAAAGGTAATACATAGTAGAAGTGTGATTTTTAGAGAAACTAAGCCTTCTTCTATTACATTGCAGCCAGAACAAAGTAAATAGGAATATGTGATTCAATTTCCTCCTACACCTGAGAAAGTTTAATTGAGGCCCAAGGATAGACAAGAAGTTGAGGAGAGCTCATCTAGCTCTGGATCTTTAGAAGAGGAGGAAGAACCTCCAACTCAACTTGTTTGTAGGTCTACAAGGCATAGACAACCACCTGAAAGGTATTCACCTGATGATTGGAGATATATTTTTTCTTTGAATACTAACATGGATGAACCTAGATCTGTAGAAGAGGCACTAGGTATGAATGATGTAGAATCCTATAAGATTATTATGGATGAAGAAATGAAATCTTTGAAAAAGAATGATACATGGGATCTTATACCATTGTCTGAAGGAAAAAAATCTATTGGTTGCAAATGGGTGTTCAAGAAAAAGATTGGTTCAAATGGAGGTGTTGAGAATTATAAAGCAAGGTTGGTTGTGAAGGGTTACTCTCTAGTTGAGGGTGTTGATTATGGTGAGGTATTTTCTCCTGTTGCAAAAATAACATCCATTATATTTTTGCTTTCTAATGTTGTTGCTTATGATTTAGAGGTTGAGCAAATGGATGTGAAAACTGCTTTTCTTCATGGTGATTTGGAGGATGATATTTATATGACACAACCAAAGCACTACATGGTGAATGGTAAAAGTAAATTGGTTTGCAAATTGAAGAAATATTTGTATGGCTTAAAACAGAGTCCTAGGATGTGGTACCAAAGATTTGATACATATGTATTGAGTTTGGGATTTGAGCATTCTAAATTATATCATTGTGTTTATTATAAAACTGATGGTGATCATTTCTTGTTTATTGCATTATATGTTGATGATATGTTATTTATTGACAAAGGGAAAGGTATGATTTCAGAACTAAAATCTCAACTTGCTGCTAAATTTGAAATGAAAGATCTTGGTGCAGCTAAATACATTCTTGGGATGGAAAATTAAAAGAAATAGAGTGAACAGAAAGCTATGGCTTGGATAAAGTAAGTATGTGAACTCAATTTTATAGAGGTTTTATATGTAGGATTGTAGACCATTGTGTGTTGCTATTTTTGTTGGAACAAAGTTATCTATTTTAGATTGTCCAACATCTCCATCAGAGATGGAAGACATGAGTAGAGTGCCTTATTAGAGTGCAGTTGGAAGTTTAATGTATGCTATGGTTTGTACTAGACCATACATTTCCCAAACAATGGGAGTCCTTTCCAGATATATGTCTAATCCTGGTTGAGTTCATTGGGATGCAGTTAAAAGAGTCTTTAGATATTTGTGGGGTACCTCTAATTATTCCTTATGTTATCATAGTAATATGACTGAAGATGCGATTTCCCTTGATATTCATGGTTATGTTGATTCAAACTAGGTAGGTGATGTTGATAGCAAAAAATCCACCAATGCTTATGTGTTCACTTTATTTGGTGGTGCAATTAGTTAGATGAGTAAGTGGTAGGTTGTGGTTGCTTTGTTCACTATTGAAGTAGAGTTTATGGCAGCTACAAATGCTTGTAAAGAATCCATTTTGCTTAGGCTTCCTTACATAGATTGTTGGAAAAGGAAAGATAAAAATCAAGTTGTAGAATGGAAATGAATGGTTGCTACATGAGGTAATGCATGTTCCAAATTTGAGAAGGAATTTAATTTTTGCAAGACAACTGGGTAGTGAAGGATGTATAGTTACCTTTACAGACAAAGTTTGGAAGGTCGCTGTAGTAGCTAAAGGTGAAAAGGTAGGCACATTGTATTTGTGTACTGGTAATACTTATTCTACCTTAGCTACTATAGAAACAATTGCTACTGAGATAGTTAGAGCACTTGCTATAGGGATAGAAATAGAATTTTAGCACCATAGACTTGGGAGCATGAGTGAGAAAGGGATGAAGATCCTTCACTCTAGAAAGTTGCTACTAGGTTTGAAGCAACTTGACTTGGAGTTCTACGAAAATTGTGTTTATGGAAAATAGAAAATATTTTGATTTCTCAAAGTTGGGAAAGAGAAGAAGAGTGAGAAATTAGATCTTGTGCATTTATATGTATGGGGACCCACTCATGTATATTCTCTTGGTGGCTCTTGATATTATATTATTTTATTGATGATGCAACTAGGAAAACATGGGTGTATTTCCTAAAAAAAAAATTAGAAGCATTTGAAACTTTTAAAAAGTGGAAAAATTTGGCTGAGAATGAGAAAAAATAAAAGTTGAAGTGTATTAGATTTGATAATGGAGGTGAGTATTGCAACAGAGAATTTGAAAATTACTATTCATACAATGGAATCCATAGGTAGAAAATGGTTCCTAGAACCCCACAAGAAAATGATGTGTTTGAGAGGATGAATAGGGCCATTATGGAGTGTGTAAGGAGCATGCGATTTCATGTTGGACTATCCTTACAATTTTGGGCAGATGCTGTACATAACGATATTTATTTAATAAATAGGGGACCTTCAAATCCTTTAGATGGTGGCATCCCAAAGGAGGCATGAACGGGTAAAAAGGTAAACTTTTCATTTCTAAAACCATTTAGTTGTGAAGATTTTGTCCATGTTGATATTGAAAATAGAACCAAGCTTGAGGCTAAGTCTAAAAAATGTACCTTCATTGGATATGGAGTAGATGAATTTGGTTATCAGTTATGGGATTATAAAAATCATAAAATCATTAGGAGAAGAGATGTTATATTCAATGAGAAGGTCATGTATAAGGATCAACTACAAGAAAAGAAGCATGAACAAGCCAAAAAGGAATATGTGGTGTTGGATGAGATTCTAGAAAATAAAATGCTAGTGGTACCTGATGCTCAACAACAAGTTATCCCACAAACTCTTGCAAGTGTTAGACATTCTACAAGGATAACTAGACCTCCAGAAATATTTTCTCCATCATTATATTCTATATTATTAATTTATTCTAGTGAACCTGAAGGTTATGAAGAAGTAATACAGGTAGATACAAAAAAGTAGTGGGAGCTAGGCATGAAAGAGGAAATTGATTCCTTGTTGTAGAATCATACTTGGGACTTAGTCCAATTTCCTGTAGGTAAAAGAGAATTGCCAAATAAATGGGTTTACAAGTTGAAGGAAGAAGATGGAGGAAAGAAAAGATATAAGGCCAGACTTGTGGTAGAAGGTTTTGCACAAAAAAAAGTAATAGATTTTGATGAAATATTTTCTCCGGTTGTAAAGATGACTTCTATTAAAACTATTCTAAGTCTTGTGGCTGTGGAAGACTTGCATCTTGAACAACTAGATGTGAAAACAACATTTCTCCATAGGGATTTGGAAGAGGTAATATACATGCAACAACCACAGGGATATGAGGTCAAGGGTAAGGAGGAATTTGTGTGTAGGTTAATGAAGAGTTTGTATGGCTTGAAGCAAGCACCTTGGTAATGGTATTTGAAATTTGATAGTTTTATGGCTGAACAAGGTTACAAAAGATGTCATTATGATTATTGTGTTTATTTTAAGAAATTTTATAATGACAACTATATTATCTTGTTGCTTTATGTTGATGACATGCTTGTTGTTGGGTCTAACATGCAACATATTAATGAACTTAAGAAGAAATTAGCAAATTAATTTGATATGAAGGATTTGGGTGCAACAAAACAAATCCTTGGTATGAGGATCACATGGGATAGGACAAAAAAAATAATATTTTTTGTCTCAAAGTGAGTATGTAGAGAAGGTGTTGAAAAGGTTTAACATGCAAAATGAAAAAGAAGTTAGTATGCCTTTTCCTAGTCATTTTAAGTTGACTAAGGAGATGTGTCCAACGAAACAAGAGGAGGAAGAAAAAATGTCTAAGATACCATATGCACCAATAGTTGCTAGCTAGATGTATGCAATGGTATGCACAAGGATAGATACTGCACATGCAGTGGGATTTGTGAGTAGGTATATGAGCAATCCAGGAATGAAACATTGGAATGCAGTAAAATGGATTCTCTGATATTTGAGAGGTACTACAAAGAAACTATGTTTTGGAGGAACAAATTATGCTCTAAAAGGATATATTGACTCTGATCTAGTAGGTGATATTGATAGCAGGAGGAGTACTATAGGGTATGTTTTTACTATAGGAGGTACTATAGTCAATTGGATTTGAAGACTGCAAAAGGTTGTTGCTCTTTCAACCATTGAGGCTAAGTATGTGGCTGTTACAGAAGTTGACAAAGAGATGGTTTAGTTACAATGTTTTCTAGAGGAATTGGTACAACAACAACAAGATATCCCTTGTACACTAATATCCAAAGTGCCATTCATCTTGCTAAGAACTTAGCTCTACATTAAAAAACTAAGCACATACAACTCAAATACCACTTCATCCAATCAGATTTGGAGGATGGGTAGTTGAAGTTGGAGAAAATTCACACTAGTGAGAATCCTATAGATATGTTCACAAACTTAGTTGCATAGGAGAAACTAATTTTCTCATCAATTTTTGTTGGCCTTCATGATTGATAATGGTGGATATAAGAAACCAGCTAGACCTATAATCCAATGGGAGTTGCAAGTGAAACAATGTCATCCAGGATCAGTCTCCAAGTGGGAGATTGTTTTGTGTGGAGCCTAATCAGTCTCCAAGTGGGAGATTGTTGATATGTGGTGACTGATCATGCAAATACTATACACTCGTAATGTATCCTCATAGGGGTTCAGGTTTGGGTCAGGCCCCGAGTGGGGGTTTGGGGGTGGAAACCCTCAATTTTTTTTCTTGTTAACACGTCAAGGTTTTCCCACTAACATGTCAAATGAAAAAATGACTGTAAAACCCTAACTTTGGAAGCTTCCAAAAAACTTGTTATAAACAGCTGGGATGTAAGTTACGGTGTGTGTAATTCATGAGATTGTAATCTATTTTGTACTGGATAATAAAATCATTGGTTGGCTGAGTTTCTGCGGATGCAACCCACATTGGGTGAACCATGTTAATTTTTTGTGTTGATCTCTTTTGTATTATTCTTCATTGCTATTTCTAGGTTATTTAATCTACATATAATTGTTAACGTTTATTTCTCTAATCTGCCTAAGGTCTAACAATTTCACCACTATCAACAACTTTATAACACTTGCCTCCTACTTTTCATGTTGTTGTGAATAATTTACTCCTTTGTATTGGTTCATCTTCACCATCACACTTCGACGAATCTCTCCTCATGACAAGTGATTCTTTATTTTATATCTCATCCTTCAAATTCATTGATCTTTTTGACTCTTCCTCTCCATATTTAGTTATTTTGTTACCTTCTCCCCTTTTAATGGCATTCCCTTGACCTTGATAGCATAAAATTTTGAATGTCCTTATCATTTGAAACATGTTATTTTAAAAGATCTTCCACCATTCCTTATGTATCTTCATTTTCCCATTTGATATCCATATGTTATATCATTATTTAAGAATTATTTCTTTCTCTACTATTGCAATAATAATTCCATCATCCCTATCTTTGTGCTATGTATTACAAAGTATCATCCTTCACTACAGTAGCTATTGCTACCATTGCATAGGCATTATTAGTCCTTATTTTCACTTATAATTTTGTGTCACCGTATTGTAATATTTCTCTCTAGAATATTCCTCCTCTTACTTTTTCTTAGTTTTATCTAATCTCAAATAGTTTATTCAGTCTCTCTTACACCTTGATTGTGAATTGATATGCTTCCTCTATGGTTTTTAACCTTAAAAACTTAATTCTTCTTGAATATTCCCTCTCAATCCATTGATCTATCTTTCAACCTTTTCTTTTATTTCTTCACCACATCTAATCCTAATAACCATCTTGTAAAATTATATAATGTATTATTTTATAGTCCTATCCCTTTGCCTCCTATTTTGTAGTCTCTTTAAAAATTACAACTCATAATCAGTAGGTATAAATTTCTCTTCAAATTTACAAGGTCATCCTATCCCACTTTGTTGTATTTTTATTTCCTCTCCTATTTCTCTCTAATTATACTTATTTCCAATAAATAAAAACTTGTCCTTTGAATTTAATTTTTACAAATATCACTCTTTTAGAATCTATAGCTCTCTCATACTCAAAATATTTATCCAAATTATTTATCTAATCAATCAATTTGTTTGGGTTCAAATCATTAAAATAATTAGAAATCTCAATTCTAGGTCTCTTACTAGTTTTGAAATAATCTTCATATTTTTGCCTAATCAATTTCTTCGTCTAGTTTTCTAGATATTACTTAGGAATTGGCACATCTCCTCTTTTGTTCCCATATTCATCACTCTCACCATTAATTATAGGGTTTATAATTATTTTATATCCTCTTCTATAATATCTAGCCATACTTTATGTAGATACTCGAAATCGTCCAAGTCTGCGAGTAACACTTTTACACTTTCACCCTTTTTCCTTAATGATTAAATAATAATTCATTATTTAATTATATTATCAAATATCATATTCTACTATTAATTAAGTGACTTTATGTTATTTAATTAATTCATTCTAATTCACCCTTCCTGACTAGTTAAATAAATCTTATTTATTTAATTATGTCCTAATTATCAATGTTCTTTCTAATTAAATAAATAGATCTTATATATTTAATTATGCCATTAATTATCTTATTCCTCTATTCTTATTCGGATAATTATCATTAGTTGTTTAATTAACATTCATCTCACCTTCCTAAATTAAATAGTTATATTAATTATTTAATTGACCACATTCACATTTCTAAGATTAAATAATTGTTTAAATTATTTAAATATCCCTTTTCATCTCAATATTATCCATTCACTATTAATAAATAAATAAATTATTTATTAATTAATCCTCACTTGCATGTTCCTCAAATAATTAATTATTATCTCATGCATAATTCCCTCAAACTTAACAACCACTTTCTTTTAGTCGACATGATAATCAATTCTAGTTCTCTCTGTAATCAATCAGTTCACTCCCACATAGTGTGAGTTAATGAGGTAATCAAATCCCTTAACTGATCGATTAGTTCCTCGTGCAAATAGTTAACTAAAATCTTGCAACTAGTTGCAATCAATTAATTGGGCAATCAATTCCTCTCAAGGATTCTTGACTCTTGACCTTGATCATTCACATCTTAATCTAGATTGTTCGTTCAAATCAATCATTTCTATAAAATCAACCCTCACACCATAAACTTTGGTGTTTTATATCATTCATCTCTTTGACACACTTGAGCTTGAAGCAAAGAAGTGCATACCAAATTTGAGAGAAAAGCAAATCAAAGGAGAAGAATGGAGATAAATCACATTGACATGACAAAGGTAAGTATGATTCTTTATTAATTTAGTTCTTTGTGTTGATTTGTACTCCATTGTGTTGACGTGGATGTTACACACACACCAACATGTATATAAATTCTCACAGAGTATCGCGGGAACCTACCTTTCTTGAAATATTCCACCGAGAAAACCTAAATTTAAGGAAAACTCGGCTCAATCCCAAGGCTCATGAATATCAGGTCTTGATGCACTAGGTTCAATCAGGGTTCGTTGTGATTTTTATGTTAAACACAAGGGGTATACAATTGTTAAGGATCAACTGATATCTAAAGAATAGGAACATAATCTAAGTCCAATCATTCAAATGTTGCTCAATAACTTCATGAAATCAAAGAATTTACAATAATATTTCATCAAAGTCAAAATACTTGCATATATTCAAGTAGATTTAGTATTAAGAACCTTCATGGAATCAAAAGATTTATAATAAAGATCCATGTATTTATCAAATTTGAAACATTTTCTGGAAATATAAAGCATCTACTCTAAAATAACGCATAAAAAATCATTAAAATGTAAGATTTCTCCCTTGAGGTATTATCCATACATGCCTCAAGAAATAACTAAATCAAAGCAAACCATTCTATACTTCACTAGATTGCTTCACAACTAGGCATAGAATGATGCAAGAGTTTAAAGAAAGGGGGATCATTTACCACCAAATAGTGTCAGTATGCACCCTTAAATGGTGCAACACACAGTCTTGTCTGATAGGAACATACAATCAACTACGTAAGATTTCAAATTAGGAAATAGCTTTGAATTGTCTCTGATATTAGTTAACCTCTAATGAAACATACAAGTTTTTAGTATGGAATGGAACAAAAAATAGGAAAGATAATAAAAATTGAAAAAGTTTTAATTCTTTGGAATCCACAAATTTTGAACTTAGATAAAATAATACAACTCTTGGCCTTTTATAAGAACAAGACACTCATGAAATTCAACTAACACATGAGAGAGAATCTAATGGATGAATCATAGCAAAGAATGTGGCACATGATAGTTGGGAAGAGAAAATTTTGAATAAGTCAACAGACTTTGACCCTTTTCAACACTTAAGACTTTTGGACTTATGTCTTTAAAATTCGATTAGGGAATCAAACTGGATTGATTTGATTTATAAAATAAAATGTAGGAACTTCCTTTACTGGATATTTCGATCAATCAGTTAGAACTAGATATCCCAATTCACCAACACTTATGTTCCTAAATTTAGGTTTAGGCTTTGGGAAAAAACACCTGGAAGTTTACCACCCTAGAGCTAGGCACCCTCCTTCATCACATGCATAATACCCGAGTCCTCGGTTCCCTGGTTGTTGGTGTTTCTTCTCCATAAGCTTTGTTCTTGAATGAGCTTTCAGAGTGTGCCACCAAACTCGGTAACATTGTTGGATCTTCTCACAATCCAAATTTTTCTAATCGTCCATACCGAAGCATCATCCAACAACCTATTTCTCCTGCACATAAGCTTCCATATATTAATCCCTTTTTAAAATACTAATACAACTCCCATTATCATAAAACCATCATTATTATTAATCACATTTAAAATAATTCATAAATAACACGCTTTAATGCATTCTCATGTAATTATAACTTCAGGTAGGCTATCAGACATTTTAGATGTTCGGGAAAAACCAAACAATAAACTTTAACACTTCAACATCAATGCACCATCTACCGGGTACCCGACTCCTAACATATTTGTGCTTTACTAGAAGAAAAATTGACCCAACTTCCAACATTTACCAAAAATTTCATACCCCTAGGCTTTTACTCCCAACCACAATAGTTTTCCAAACTTCGCTTTACAAACTCCAATTGCCTGGTTTCCCGATACCCAGTATATTTAACACCTGGTACATTTAAACCATGAATTACTTTAAATATCTTCACTTTTACATTACCTCCTAGTGATAATTAGCCAACCAACGCTTGCCATAAGCATTAGATTTTTAACTTGGGTCCCCAAGCCTCATGTTCTTTGGGCGTGATGTGAGACCACACAACACATTAGATGATTCAAATCGTGTTTAGATTTTGAATAGTAGTTTTGTGGTTACTGTGTTAATTCTTCCCCTCTATTACAAATAATCTTAATTTTTTGGTTGATATTTGGTGAACTTGATATAAATTAACAGCATTCTATACATATTTTTAGAAATTTGTAGCTATAGGAAGTCCATCACATTTGGTCTGACATGCATCGCAATCATCAATCCTTGCACCACAATCATTAAGATCTGAAACACATCTGGGAGATTTGGAGCCACATCATTCTCTACGTAGGTATGACACATGTGAATGTTTCTGAGTCACATTCGCTATATCCTACACCACACCTTGTTGGGGTTTTCGAGCTTTCAATTTTAGCTAATGATTATTGTGTTAGATCATCTTGTAGGGTTTTTGTTTATTTTTTCGACAATCTAACAGTGAATTCCTCTTATCTAGGTTTTTAGTTTATGCTTTTTTGGACGATTTCTATTTTTTCAAGTCTTCATTTAGTGCATCGTAGTAATCATTTCTTGCACCATAGTCATCATTTATTGCACCGCAGTTATCATTTCTTACACCATAGTCATCAAATTCTACACCACACTCGTCAAAATCTACATTGCATTTGTAAAAATCTGCACCACACTTGTCAAGTTCTACACTATAATCATTATTTCATGCACCCAAATCATCAAATTTTGCATCACAACTAATCATTCTTGTGCCACATCTATTTGTAACCAAAAAGAAGTTATAAAATTTTGATATCTGTTTTGTTGTATTTTGATTTCAGTAGGGTAGATATTTTTTGCTATTGACAAGTTTCAGCTTGTGGTGATCATTTTGGGAGAAGCCTTGAATTTTTTTTTTTTGTGTATTAAAATGAACCCTATCTTGAACATTTAATTTTACTGCATTAAAAAGAACCCTATCTTGAACATTTCATTTGGTGCACTAAAATTTACCCACAACTATCATCTTTGTTTTGATTTTAAAAATAACAAGACAACTTGCAATTTCAATTATGAATGAACATGAAACATTTTGTTTTGGGGTATTAAAATTTACAACTTGCACATTTACATTGGTGTACCCTAAAAAGAATGACTGTATACTGTGTCTTTTGCACTTGCACACATGTGATTTAGTCCATCAAAAGTGTGTTGTCTATGTATCCTCTCCCCTTGCACTACGTGTGAATCTTGGGTGTTGAGAAATATCAACACTTAAGCTTTCCCTTTTTATTTTTAGTAGGATGCCTACCTAGGAGTACACCCCAAGGTTCAACCTCAAGAATGTATTTCCAGTGGGCTATATAAAGGGGCAATAAGTGAAAGTTGAGATCAATCCACTTGTGCCATGCAGAGAAAACCTTAGTGGTCTCGAGCAATTCTAGAAACAGGTTTGAGACTTCAATCTTGCACTGGTGTATATCATGGCATCCTTAGGGGTTCCTCCACTACGAACCATTTTTATAGAAGCCTAAAGTCCTAATTGACCATAGCTTATAAGTGGTGCAACATGATAGGATCAACATGTGAAGCTACTCACCATGTACTCTCTTGAGTTGAGATAAAATCTTTCTGGATTGCTATCAATAGCCTCTCAAGAAGAGAAAGAAGGTGTGCCCGTGATGTTTTTTGACAATCCTGTGTCACTGGACATCTGCTATCCACTCTTGTATAGAAAATGTATTGAACAATCATTCTAGTTGTTCAACTACTCGATCTTTATGAGTATCTACCCCTTTAATAGGAGGTGGGACTACTGTAAGTTTACAAACCTTACTTGAATAATTAAGGTGTGGATGAATTCTACATGATATTGAGTTCATTAATACCAGTAATACCAATTGGAATTAGGGCCTTATCTTTGTCACCCATTGTCAAGAGCCATATTTAAAAACTTATATACACTATTTTTTGTGTTTTCACAACTAAATCAAACCAAAAAATTGAAAACAAGCAAAGTCCTAGGGTCCCTTAGAGAGCTATTTTTTATCAAAACTGGTACACCACATTTGTTAGTATCTACAACACAAAAATAGTACAACACATCCATTAGATTTTGTGACACATTTGTTTGTTAGAAAGCCACATCTCTCTGCCTACAACACATTTGTTGTATTCTGCACCACATCTGTGTTGATAAATCTAGTAAAATTTAGAAACTTGCATTAGTAAACATTAGCAACGTATTTGTCTTTTCCTGCAACACATTTGTCTTATTCTACACCACATATGTGGTTAGAAATTTAATAGAGATAGAAACATGCATTTGATAAATTAGTAAACAATTTCTGAACAAGGTCATTTTCTTTTCTACATTTTTTAGCAAAATTTTCACTTTTCCTAGGTTAAACATTGAATCCTTAGTGTCATATCAAAATCCTTGAAATCTCATCTTAACGTATTAAACTAAAAAAAAAACCAAGAAAATCTAGTGGTAAAGTCTAGGGTCATCTCTTGAAAATATTCAAACCTCATTTTTACAAAACTTATCCCATCAACAAAAGTAGGAGTTCAACTCATAAGTCTAGTTGCAATTCCACAATTCTATCAAAACACAATCATCATTCGAGGTTTAGGATTTTCATTTGGTTACATTAGTCCTTCTATTTTTTTTTCAAAGTAATCTCCTTTTAGGATCATAAGTCAGAATATTAAGGTCTTTTGCATTTGCAAAATCTCATTAAAAAATACCAAAAACATAGAGTAGCTTCATATAGTTTTACATTCATCCTATAACGTCAAAAAAACTAAAAAACATCAAAATATCCAAAAAACCAAAATTCAAAACAAAATCCTTTTATGGTTGTCACACGTTCCCAAGGAAAACATAAAGAGATGGATTCCACCTCTGATCATACGTACAACCCTACAATTGACATGCACTTTGGGGCAACCCCTAGTGATCAATCAAACTCACAATCTCAAATTCTATCTCCTTTTGAAAACTATACCATATGTGAAGTGGAACAAGGGCTAATGCCCAAAGAAAGAGAAAATGTGTTACACGATCCTAGGATCTTGCAAATCATTGATAAATTAGTGGTAGCGGACCCTAACAAAAAATTCTTGCAACTAGAATGAAACAGAGCAAGGCTTCCTACTAACTTTGACATATCCACAATCATGGAGGAAGCTCCAAACATAGTGTCGCTAGGACTAGGTGCCATTAATCAACCACCACCATTAGCACCTACTACATCACCACCATCACAATATTTGAATACAGGCTTGCCACCTGCTCAAATGTCACATTTTGCATCAACCGTAAATATCCCACCAACACCCACATTTAGCCAACCAACATCAAACCCGTTTTCTTCCACTTCTAAAACTTCAACACACAATACCACAAATATAATTGTATCTTATAACTTCACACATCCAAACACATCAAATAAAATACAAAGGACCAACCCTTCCTTTTCAGAACTTCAAATGGTTACAATGTCCACTTTGCAAAATATAAATGTACCTTTGGCAAGGACTAGACCCTTTTTTGAAGCAAGTCAAAACACTCAACCCCCACAACAACAACCAACTAATCTTGGTTCAACATTCACATTGGTGTTTAATCAACCCCTGTAATAACAACCAACCAATTTTAGTTCATAATTCACATCTATTTTTAATCAACCACCACCACAATTCAACCCACATCCCATGTTCACATCATAATTTTAACAACACATTCCACCCATGTAGTAACATCATTTCCATGCACTAATTCAAAACATGCATGGGTACACCTTCACTCCACAACATAACACCAATCCATTCAAGAACCCTTCACAAGGTTTCACACAATATATCCAACCAAAAACAACTCTAACGACACCATTGCCTATGGATTTGATAGTCCAATAGTTACAAACACTACAATAATAGATGTCCAACATTGATGTAACTAGAAATAGGAAAACCGACTCAGTCAAGGAATTATGTCCTTACCCTTTTGATAGGAGCATTTACATGCCCCCTTTCCCACAAATTTCATCATCCTAATTTTGACAAGTATAAAGGAAAGGGAGACCTCGTCAAACATATATGAGAGTTTCATACAAACTCCTTGGATGTGGATTTTGAACACACCTACCTTATGAGAGTTTTTCCAAAGAGTTTAGGAGGCCAAGCCCTTGAATGGTTCACACATTTACCTCTAGGCATACACACATGGAGTGAATTAATGGATAAGTTCACATCACACTTCTCCTATAACATATCAAATTCCACTAACATTATCAAATTGTGTGCCAAAAATAAAAGGATGGTGATACATTCACTTCATTCTTGCAAAGATGGAGAAGCTTGGCTAGTAAATGTGCTTGTCATATACTAGAAAAACAACTGGTACAAATTTTTGTGGAGAATCTCAACAAGGAGGTGATGTTTCACCTACAAACCCATTTTTCAAACATGTTTGAGGTCATTGAAAACAACCTTTCCATTGAGAAAACCCTCATTGGTAAAGGGATTGTAAAAATATTTAAGGAGAATAGAAATTGTTCTCACAATCCCAATGAAAAGAACAAAGTTTGGTCATGAAATAAAAATGTGACAAGTGATGGTATTGTAGATGCTAAGGTTGTAAATAAAGCTAATCTTGTGATTAGTTTGAAAGGACCCACAATGATGAACAACAATAACCCTCTACAAAAGTAGGAGAAAGCCACTAATGTGGTTCAAAATACAACACTGTGTGGTCCTCCACAGGCCACTTAACCAAGATAGAAACACAATCCCTTAGGGGAACCAATTGAGTCATTTTTGAAGAAACTACTACAAAACAATGCCATTCAATTACTTGAAATAAGAAATTATGAGCTCAGACCATTTAAACCAACTTGGTGGAATGACAACGAATTTTGTGAGTACCACAAAACCAAAGGACACAAATCATCTATTTGCTTTAAACAAAAAAACATCATCCATGATTAGATAGAGTAGGGAGATATTCAAATTGATAACCAACCAGGATCCTCAAACTTAGATCATACAATCTTTAAGGATCCTTTACAAGCCCATGGGTCGGGAAAAGGCTCTAGTTTTGGAATAGGTGGTAAATACCAAGAAAGTTATACCAATGTCACTTACAAGTACATGATAAAAAATATCTAACCATCCGATCACAACATATCCACCGTCACTCTAAAAATTTAAAATCCTAAATTGTGGTTACTACTTGACGATCAAAGGTAACTCTGCAAGGAGCCCCTCCTAAGTCAAAATTGACACATGAGTATAGCTTACTCAATCATCTAGGGAAAACCCCTGATCAGATGTCAATTATCGAGTTGCTACACACCTCTCCTAAGCATAAAATAATTCTAGATAAAGCATTACAAGATTCTTCCATTCCAACCGATCTAAATGTAAATCAATTTTAGGCCATTGTAGGGTTCTTAGCTACCACCCATCACATAACATTCACTAAGCATGATTATATTTCACAGAATCCTAATCACAATGAACCTTTACAAATCAAAGCATACATTAAAAAACATAAAATTAGATAAGTTATGATAGATGGTGGAGTTGGGCTGAACATTTGTACTTTGAAACTGGTTAGTACCATGGGGTTCTCCAAGGATTATGTAGACAAGTCAAAAAAGGATTGTGATAGGATATGAAAATACATAATTCTCTTCCAAGGATGTTATTGTTCTCCCAATCATAGTGGGTCTTGTTGTATAAGACATAGTATTTCAGGTTGGACTTGAAATTACCTTATAACCTTCTACTTGGACACCCATGGATTCATGCTATGAAGGTTTTCCCATCAACCTATCATTAATGATTGAAGTTTCAATACAATGGCACAAAGATTACTATTTCTGGTGATCCTAACCCATTTCAATAGTACAACTTGAAGGGTAACCTTGAACATTAGGTACTAGTAATAGGGAAATCTCACCTTCCACCTGCTCATCACACTATATTGACCTTGCTTCTTTATCAAAAGCTTTAGCTTTACCCAAGACATACCTTGAAAGCAAGGTATAAGTTTAGGACAATGGATGTGGAGAATACAATATAGAAAACTTGTTCTACATGGGAAAGATACCAAAGGCACCTAAACGCTATGGAAAACCATGCCACATCAAGAAGGATCCCAATGTAACAATTCAACATCACCCACCTACGACCTTCACCAAGTGGGGTGAGCCAAGGAAAGAATGTATCAATGAGGACCTCTCAAAATCGATTTATAGAGATGATGAGGATGAGATACATGCAAAATTACCTATTGACAAGTATGGAAAAGGCTTTGACATCATGAAATAAAAGGGATACAATGGTCATAATGGCCTTGGAGTGCAAAAAAAAGGTGTGATTGAACATATACTAATGATAAAACAACCAAGAAATAAAGGGTTGGGATATCAACCACTGAAAGTGAACGCTCCTAGTATTAAAGTATCTTTGAAGAAATCTGCTAATGGTTCTAAATTTGGTGAGAATTCTAGGAATAGTACCAAACTTGAATCCTCTACTGATCAAACTACTGAAGGCCAAGCCTAGCTTTTGAGACCCTGATGATTCTTCAATCTTTACCCTTTCTATTTCATCCTTAAGATTTGATAAAAATGATGATAACATTCCATTAGTCCATCCCTAGTTAATTGATTGGGACCAACAAGGTCCATCAAGCTTGGACATCTTCAAAAATGATGAAGCAATTGCTAAGTTCATGGGTCTTAGAGAAGGTATACCTTGTGGGGATCACAAGGCTAGTTTCATTATAGACCTCGACCTTGCTACGTACTATGGGGAATCAGTCCCACCTTCCAATCATAAAATAGAAAAAAAAGAAAAAAATGTCTTTAGGTAAAAATTGAAAGACACCTTTAGACATATAAAAAGACAAGATAAAGGACATATCCAAAGGTGAAAACCTCTTTGAGGCACCCAAGGATGGAAGGTTGGACCTACAACCCATGAGTCAAGAGAAAACCCTAATGTTGGTTGAGAAGTTAGAAGAAGTCAAAATCAACACACTAGAGAACTTGAAGATCATACACTTTGCAATGTCCTTGATAGATACAAAGAAGTCGAGTTTCATTGACTTTTTCACTAAAAGGAAAATCAACTTCACATTGTTCTATGTAGAAATTCCTGGGCTAGACCCTAAGTTAGTTCTACATCATGTACCTCTTCTTCCTAATGCAAAAAATTTCAAGCAAAAGTTGAGGAATATGCACACTAAGAATGCCTTACTAGTCAAAGCTGAATTGAAGAAATTGTTAGATGTTGGGTTCATAAGACCAATAGACTATGTAGAATGGATTTCAAATTTGGTACGACCCACCAAGCTAATTGGGGGCATACGCATCTACACTAAATTGAGGGATATGAATGAGGCTTATCTAAGAGATGATTTTCCTTTACCAAACATAGACATGATTGTATATCTCACAACAGGATATGAGATGCTATCACTAATGGATAAATTCTAGTCTAGCTAAAACCAAATCAAAATTTCACCTAAAGATCAGCATAAGATAGCCTTTACTTGTCCATGGCGTACTTACTATTAGAATTTCATGCCCTTAAACCTTAAAAATGTTGAAGCTACCTATCAGAGGGTAGTGACTATGATCTTTCACAATATGATGGACACATTGATGGAAGACTATGTTGATGATCGATTGGAAAAATCCCTCACAAGGTACAATCACTTGGCAATACTTGACCCAATATTTACTAGATTGGAACAATACAAGGTTAGGTTAAATCTGAAAGTGTTTCTTTGGAGTAACTTCTTGGAAGATCCTTGGATACATAGTTTCACACAAAGACATAAAGGTTGATCCTATAAAGTTGAAAGCCATCATAGACATGTCGCCACCTTCCAATCTAAAATATCTCACAAGTCTATAGGGTAAACCATAGTTAATCCACAAGTCTATAGCATAATTGCTAGAAAAGTGCCACCCATTTTAATATCTCCTTCACAAGGATGTTCCATTTAAATGGACTAATTCTTGTCAATAGGATTTCCAACAAATCAAATACTACCTAGTATTGCCACCAGTACTGATGCCACTCATTGAGGGGAAACCACTCATCTTGTATGTATCAACCACACATCTACACTAGAAGCCCTTTTGGCACAAAATTATGAAGATGGAAAAGAAAGAGCAATATACTATATTAGTCATACCCTTGCAGGATACAAACTCAACTATAATCTCATTGAGCGGGCATGTCTTGTTGTCTTTACAACAAAAAAAACTAAGGAATTACATACTGAATCTACAAACTAAGCTAATAGCCAAGATAGATCCTCTAAAGTATTTACTTAGTAAGGAAACACTAATAGGCATATTAGAAAAATGGGTAGAGTTTGGCATAAAGTATGTGGAACAAAATGCAATCAAGGGACATGTCATTATTGATTAGTTAATAGATACCCCTAAACGGCATTTCAACCTCTCATATTAGGGTTCCCTGATGAAGCAATCTTCACACTGGATACATGTACAACATGGAAGATGTACTTTGACATGTCTTACATGCATCATGGTTTAGGAGCTGGTGTCTTGTTTATCACACCACAAGGGGATACTATCCCTAAGTACTATAGGATTGCATTCTCGTGCATAAACAAAATTTTTGATTATGAAGCCTTGCTAACAAGTCTAAGGGAAGGTATAAGATGGAAGATAAAAAACATACATGTCTATTGTGATTCATAGTTAGTGCTTTGACAAGTCAACGATGAGTATGAGACAAAGGATGAAAAACTGGTGTCATACAAAAAAATGGTGGAAAGTCTTAAGGAATACTTTGAAATCATCCTATTTACACAAATTCCAAGGGTTCATAATAAAGAAGTTAATGCAATGGCTACCATTTGACCTCTCTTGGATATACTAAACAATGTGCATCAGTGTGAGTTCTTGGTGGAACAAATTTTAATCCCCAAATTCAAGATTGTGTGTGAGATTGTTGGTCATGAATCCCCCCAATATAAAGACATATACGATTAACTTCATGATGAAATCATTCCTCCCAACTTGTCAAATAACCAAAGAAAAACATTTACTTGATGAGCCGCTAAATATGTTATAATTGCCAATACCCTATATCTTTGTAGTTTAAATAGTACCCTTCTTAGATGTCTCAACATGGAAGAATAAAAAATGGTTTTATAAGAGGTACATGAAGGTATATGTGGAGCTCACTCTAGTGGCCCTACCCTAGCAAAGAAGCTTATTCTCATAAGATACTATTGGCCAACAATAGAACATGACTCCTACCACTTTGTGAAGAAATGCAGATAATGTCATATCCATGGTGATCTAGTAATGCACTGGCATAAGGACTTCACCCGCTTAAATCACCTTGGCCCTTCTCTTAATGGGGACTCAACCTTATCTAAAAAATCCACCCTACATCTATGAATGGCCATAAATTCATAATTATTGTAACCAAGTACTTTACTAAATGGATTGAAGCTATTCTGATGACATACATCACCGGTAAACAAATCTCAAAATTCATATTAAACTACATCATATGCCGGTATGGTGTACCCTTGTTTATAGTTATTTATAATGGGCATCCCTTCAAGAACCAAGATATGCATTGATTATGTAAAAATACCATATCCAACATCAATTTTCCACTCTATATTATCCCTAGGGTAATGGTCGAGTGGAGGCATCAAACAAAACCATTATAAAAATATTGCAAAAGGTTTTCAATGACATTGATCTAGACTAGTGCATTCAACTAAACCCAACCTTATGGGCTTACCATACAATAATTTTTACTCCCATATGTGCTACACCTTATTCCCTTGTCTTTGGTTCTGAAGCTATCCTTCTGATCAAGGTCGAGTTACCATTATTGAGATTTTCTATGCAATAGTTCATCAATGATGAAGATTATTAGATTTATAGGTTACATGAGTTAGAATTGTTAGATGAAAGAAAAAAAGCTGCATTAGTCCATTTGTAAGCATATTAAAATAGCCTTAGACATAGCTACAACAAAAGAGTCAAAGACCAAAATTTTGACATTGGTGATATAGTCCTAAAAGAGAACCCTAAGAATCAATAGGACAGAGAAAAACAAGGAAAGTTTGAACCTAACTAGTTGGGTCTGTATATCATTACTGCAATATATAGATCTATTACTTATCAACTGAACACTCCTGAATGTGAACCACTATTTGATCTGATCAATGGCATGCACCTTTAAGGGCACTATACATGATCTCTAGAGATCCCTTAAACAAAAAGAAAAGAAAAAGAAAAGAAAAAGAGATACTCTATCATATAGTGAAAGCCATTTTAGTGGAAATTTGGATAAGTACCACATGGTGAAAAATTGACAAACAGACATCGTTTGTGGTCAGTTACCACTCTACCATCTATCACTACTCTATCAAATTATTTCCATAATAACTTGAGCACAAGCTCCTTCATAATAAAAGTTTTCTCACCCTTCTCATGGCCTAAGAATGATTAATATTTAGTGTCAACCACTTCCCATATTCATCCTTTCATAATAATTGGTCCTCTACCAGATTGGGGGAAATCCTCGACCTAAGGTTTCAGAAGGATCTTACACATGGTATCTGAGGACATAATAAAAAAAGTACAAAAAAATAAAAAATAGTCTACAAAATATAATTTTTTTCAAATATTCCTTGAAAAATCTAAAACAGTCATAAAATGTCAAAAAACAATATTGGCCATCCAACATGTACTAATGTCAGTCCAATGCTCAAACTGCGTTGCCTCTGCGCATGTATGTAGGAAAGGCCTTCATTGATGTGCCCCTGAGGCCTATATATATCCTTTAGGGTCTATCATAATAACTTTTTAGCCCATCAATATCTATATCCCACAAATGGAATAGTCAAACTACGTTGCCTCTATGTATGTCACATAGGCAAGGCCATCATCAATGGACGCCAAAGGCATAGGTCAGCATCCTAGCATATGTCATAATAAAATTTTCATCACCATAAAAAATTCCATAATAAAACTATCCCTTGTCAAGAACTGACATGTTGGACACAAACAAATCATCCTACAAAAAAATGAGCTCAACAAATAATGGAATAGCAAATGAAACTACTAAACTAGCCTTCAATCTGGCTGATCAATTATTTACATATCTATCAACAATACCTATCTTATCAAAAATCATTTGTATCCTAGGGTATTACATTATTGAAACTAGACTAGGTGTCTTACACAAAATGTTTCACTCCTTAAAACAAACACAATCTTTTGAACTCATATCAAACACTTATCAGTGGACAAGAAGATCTAAAAATCTATGGAATCATTTGGTCTAGTTCAGTCTTATCTTATTTGACTTATCTTATGCCATGTTCCTACACTACTTGATGATATCCACAAGTTATTAGAGGAGCGATGATGAATCATTACATATTTTCTATTGATTTTTGTTTATGGTTTGTATTGGTAACATGATTGGGGAAACCAAGTTCTTTGTGTGTGATCTAAGTTCCATTTGGCATAATAAAAACATCATATGCAAGTCAAAGGCTAGCTGACAGTTTCTTGCATTAGGATTAACATGCTCTATGGTAATCTCATCACATATTCCAACAAGGTTCTATTGTTACTAGTATGAATCGGGGCACTAATTGTTTGATGTATCTGAATCTTTGGAACATAGATACTAAGATCATCAAGGTTTGTCTCAACTTGGTGTACATTATCCACTTGTCCATATATCAAATCTTTAGACAAACAAAAACAAAATATGCCTTCACAATTCATGCTTAGGTATGCAATATACATCTATTTTTCCCATAATAAAATGCTCTATAATGATAAAACATGCACTACTAGAAGCTCAAAAACTATCAATCATTACATCAAGATTGATTTGGATGAACGATCCATCTAACTATTCTTCACACCTTGCTAATTGTCTCTTCTCACTAAAATTTCTTCTATCAGTCCCTGTAGTAATCTCGATGGCGTGTTATGATACACAAAAACAAATGCATTAGCTACATCATCATGCATCCATAATCATGTTAGAAAACCATACATCACATGCATATAGGTCATGAATACTGCACAAAAAATTCAAAAATATAGATAGAATTACATTATAATTTAGAATCATCATCCACATAGAATCATATAAAAAATGGAATAAAATTTCATAAACGTAATGTCACCATGCATATAGATCATATAAGCATAATAAATCCCATCATAGATCATAAAAATTAGATATCCATACATCATGTCATACATATAAGCATAATTCAACATTATATAGATCCATCACATCATATAGAAACATGCATATAAAACATAACATAGCATATAGTCACCACAAAAAATTATGCTTCTCATATATATATATATATATATATATATATCCAAAAAATGTGTCTTAGTATAAAATTGAGATACTGTAAAAAATAGAGCTCGCAGGCTTGATCAAAATACATGTCCATATACAAAAATAGGCCTAGCCTGTGCTACCTGAAGGTGAATGGATGGAGGGAGGCCTATACTCTCTCTACCCTAATTTTGATGGCCTCAACTACTCCTTATGGGAATGGTGAGGTGACTGGTATGGAGACCTCCTCGGCTGTGAAACCCCTCCACTATTTAGGGACCTACGAGAATGTGATCAGCTCTAGATCTACTTTGGATATAGCTCGGTGCCCTCTAAGATGGTGGCACCACATCCTTGTATACAATACTTGTTGTACCTAGTTTCCTACCTTTCCTGATATATTATACATACAAAATCTACACTGGGCCCATTGACACTATCAATGAAAGTAACTGTTTGTTGGTCCTTTGTGCTCAAATAATTTCCATATCCCACTCTGTGGTCAAATTGGCTACCTATCCCTGAAGTGTCTATACTTGTGCTAGGGAAAAATTCAACCATCTATAGATTGGGTTCCCTCTCCTTTTCCTCCTCCTCCATGAAATCTCAAATGACCTCTCTAATAGGTACATCCATTTCCACCTCTCATGCAACCTCCTTCGCCTCCACATAAACATCTACCTCCATTTGCACCTTTTCCCTAGGATCCTCCTTCCTCATCTCCCCTCCTCTCATATAGGAGATAGTTTCTTGGGAATAACTCGACCCCCACCCCTACCTCCATCCCTACCATCATAGTTTCTTGGGAATGACTAGGCCCCCACCCCTGCCTCTATCACCTCCCCTACCTCCATCCCTACCATCACCACCATCATCATCATCTCCCCTCCCACCTCCCCTACCTCCACCCCTACCACCCTAGATCAATCTTCTCCCATGTAGTTGACCCCATAGACCTCTCCCCAACCTCTCCATTGGTGTGGGTAAATCTAGATTGGTCAAAAGAATTGGCCTATGTAAAAGCCTTCATGCATCATATTTAGGCATAGTGCCTACATCTGCTAACTCTGTTGGGGCACCCCACTGAATGGGTTACAACTCTATAAAATCCTAAATAGCAACCTATGGGATGATCATCAAACCATACTATGATACCTCATGAGATAATCTCACAAATTTTACCACCTTGATAGGCTTTCCCTATCTCTCATCGAATTGTTGAAGTACATGCTCTTATAGCTATCTCTCAATAATATGTTGGCTTTGGATAGTGCATCCAATCAAATACCTAGTGTGCCTGTAATAGGGAAAGTGCTCAATGTCGTACTCCCAGGTTACACACTTTCTATAGGATCTCCAAGTGAATGAATCAATCAAATTAATGACATCTCTCCAATACCCAACATCACCTACATGTGTTTTGGTCACTGCTCCACCATACATATATACATATGGTAACCCGAGTGATAGGTATCTATCACTGGTTTGAACATGACTATATGCTCTCATGCCCAAACCATAAGAAGCATTGTACCACAACCAATCGAACATGCACCTTGATATGCAACATCATGTAACTAGAAATGTAACATCGCTAACATGAAAGGGCCACAAGCATACACAGTGCCCTCCTCCATCACGTTGACCAACATCCGACCCCATCCAATAGGAAATCCATGTGCTTGTCTATCAAGTACCACTACACCAACAATAACATTGTAGAGAACAATGATGAGCCACTCATATTTGTCCACCAGTGTGTTCCAACAGATCTCATACTCCTCTACTTCGAGATCGTTGGTCTTGAAGCATCTTTGCTAGCTCAAAATTAGGATTGTACACTACCCACTCACTATGAATAGGAATCCTTAGAATGCACCATATGTCCTCCAAGGTCACAATGGCCTCCCCAATTGGTAAGTGGAAGGATCTAGTCTCAGAGTGCCACCTCTCAGCAAGCACAATCAATAGTTCTCAATTATCCCACACCTCGGGCATGAACGTCACATGGTACAGACTAAGTGCATGCAAAGTGCTCATATCAATATCATCCAAATGATCTTGTAATGCAAATGATGAGGGTTGAATCTCTCGAGTATAGATTGATAGAAGTATCACCTGCTCTAAAAGAAGCACATTATCCCAATCAGGATGCCTAAACAAACCTATTTGACCTTTTACACTTTGAAAAATTTACCAAAAATCAAGTCAAATTTTCTAATAGTTAGATGTGTTGCACCTTTCAACAAATACAACTTACATTCAATTGCGTGCAATTTCAACACATGCAACGCACTGTCAAAAAATTGCATCACACATTTACACATGTGGTTCTATATCCTACAAATGCGGTGCAACTTTATAGTTGCAGTGTAGTTTACACTTGCGAACCTTTAAAAAATGTGGCTCTAGAAAATAGTTGCAGTGCATCGCACAAATGCGGTACAAAAGTTGATGGATGCGGAAAATGCGATGATAAGTGCGGTGCAAAAATCGCACCACATCTATTTGGTCATTTTTGACCCCTAAAATCTACTAAAACATGATAAAATTTCAAAGTGAGAAAGGGTTACATACCACATTGTCCGATCCCTTGGGCCATCAGAAGGCATGTACTTAGTATCCTTGATGTGATCTCACTGAAATTGGTGCCATAGCTTTGTTGCTCCACAAAAATATCACACTCCAATGCACTCAAAATCCTAAAACTCAAATGCATAAATGAGGATTTTGGACCCCTTAGGTGGCAAAGTAGACACCCTTTTATAATTGGAAGTATTAGCCTTGATTTTCAAACGCTAATACAGACACCCCGAGTTCCCTAAAATCAAAATATTTTGCTAACAACATGCTTAACACTATCAAATTAGCTTGTCAAAACAATTTCACAATTTTTTGGAATTTTTTGGAAATTTGCAATTTTTTTTGAGGGGGCACCATGCTATCCCTCCATCACTAGGGCATACTAGGGAAACTCCTAAACATAGATTTTTTAATTTTATTTACCACAACGCTATACAAACACATTGTATCAAAAAGGGGCAAAATATAGATACTCAAAATTGTCCTAGTTTGTGGGTAACATTTTATACTAACTTTCACCCATTTTCCCTAATGATTAAATAATGCTTCATTATTTAATTATTATCAAATATCATATTATATTATTAATTAAGTGACTTGATGTTATTTAATTAATTCATTCTAATTCACCCTTCCCAACTAGTTAAATAAATCTTATTTATTTACTTATGTCCTAATTATCATTGTTCTTCCTGATTAAATAAATAAATCTTATTTATTTAATTAAGTCATTAATTATCTTATTCTGCTATTCTTAATTAAATAATTATCATTAATTGTTTAATTAACATTCATCTCACCTTCCTAAATTAAATAATTATATTAATGATTTAATTGACCACATTCACACTTCTAAGATTAAATAATTATTTAAATTGTTTAATTATCCCTTTTCATCTCAACATTATCCATTTAATATTATTGAATAATTTATTTATTTATTAATTAATCCTCACTTGCACGTTCCTCAAATAATTAATTATTTAATTAATTATTATCTCATGCATAATTCCCTCAAACTTAACAACCACTTTATTCTAGTTGATTGAATAATCAATTCTAGTTTTCTCCTCAATCAAATTAGTTCACTCCCACTCAATGTGAGTTAACGAGGTAATCAAATCCCTTAACTGATCAATCAATTCCTCGTGTAAATAGTTAGCTGAAATCCTACGACCACTTGCAATTAGTTAACCAGGCAATCAATTCCTCTCAAGGATTCTTGACCATTGATCTTGATCATTCACCTCTTAATCTAGATTGTTCATTCAAATAAATCATTTCTATAAAAGCAACCTTCACACCTCGTTGATGGTTAACCATGAAGTTTGGAATTTTGCATCATTGATCTATTTCACACACTTGATCTTGAAGCAAAGAAGTGCATACGAAATTTGAAAGCAAAGGAGAACAATGTAGATAAATCACATTGACATGACAAAGGTAAGTATGATGCTTTATTAATTCAGTTCTTTGTGTTGATTTGTACTCCATTGGATGATTCATATTGTGTTTAGGTTTTGAATAGTAGTTTTGTGGTTATTGTGTTAATTCTTTACCTCTATTATGAATAATCTCAATTTTTTTGGTTGACACTATCATTGTCCTCAACATTTCAAATATTTTTTCCTTTATTTTAGCAATATTAGCAACACCTTGAAGTCTTCACAATGCCATCTCTCCTTGGGATATAGTGTGAATTTATTTGAGTTAGTTATTATTTTGCAATCACTCCTTGCAAATACATCTCAATCAACAATATATTATCAAACTTTATTGTAGGTTACCTCAATTCACAAGCATAACACTTAGGATACCAATTCACTTTCTCTCTTTTGTTAGGATTCAAAGATTATTCTCTAATACCACTTTAATGTATTCATGGATGAATGATCCAATTAAGAACTATCCAACCATGTAGAAAAGTGATACAAATCACAATTACAAAGGAAAAATCAATGACATAACAAAATAATGATATGATCTTCATAAGTTCATAGTTAAGAATGAATTACCATCTATTACATAATGAGATTCCAACATGTAGGCCTCAATTTTTTTCTTAAATATGTATTATACAATTTGAATGATATTAAAATCCAAATCTATCTATCTCTAACTCTATCTACTATATTCATGCTTGTTTCTCTTGTACTCTCTCCTCACCCTCCCGCTCTCTCTCTTTCTCTCACTACTAAATGATTTTGAATGGATTTTATATATTATTTGTAAGCCTTGTGAGTGATCTTAGTTAGTCACAAGGATGTGCAACACCCAATATCTTGATTAACTATTTTGATAACCCTATAGGTAAAATATCCTAGATTGAATGTGGTGATGTAAACCTGATGCAATGAATGCCAAAAGTACTTGTACATCCAATGTATCATGTGATATGTTTATTTATTGTCACAAACCTTGGAAATTTTTCATAAGCCTTGAATAGTGTAATTAAGTGTCAACTGTGAATCCTAGTAAGGCTAATAAACCAAGTTATGCCTTTGCAATGATAAAAATATTCTAAAAAATGAGTATAATGTTCAAGGATCATTGTAGAACATATTCACCAAATCATAAGGTGAGATATGCAACTATGGTGAAATATGGTGGGATCTACAATGATTGAAAGATAGCCAGAAACCTACAAATAAATAAAGTGTTAAGCTAAATAGTTTTGGTTTTATTGTTAGGATATGGTGTTGAACATCATTGCATAAAATGATTTATTATAATATTGTAATTAAATAATTATTTAGTTGTGATGCACCTAGGTGGTGTGGTTAATCACACTAGGTAATTATTTGGGGGTCACTTGATGTTGTATTGTAACATTGCATTATTATTTAATGTGTGTGAGACATGTGATAATAATTTAATATTGGAGAAATATTAAATAGAGTGAAGTCTTAGTACCCAATATTAAATAAGGGGTTAGTGGTTTTGTATTCATATGGTTTTTGTGGTACATGGTTTATCTTACCACTAGTTGTATTTGTGTGAGCTTGTATCTATAAAAGCAAGCACATGTTTAGTGGTTAAGGTTGGTTGAGTAGTTTGGCTATCATTATCAAGCCTTTTTAAGGAGTGCATATGTGAAGCATGGCATGGGATGTGTGGATTCATGCTTGGGAACATAAGGGTGCATTGGAGGGCTTGATGCTTTAGAGGTGCTCATTATAACTCTTGTATGAATTTATTGTTGATTAATATGATGGAGTATGGATGATTTTGGAGGCTGGGTTTTTCCATCTTGAGGGTTTTCCTAGGGTATATCTTGTGTCATATTTGATGGGTATGTTTTGTATTGTCTTGCATATGGATTCTGACTACTTGTTTGCACAAATTTCTCTTTTGGGCTATGTGGAAATTTTCATTAGATTGTTGCAAGTTTCCTTACAAGTGGTATCAGAGCTATTGTTGTGGTTGTATATGTTGGAAATAGGATGCCATTTAATTGCAATCCTAAACATTATTTCATGTATCTCCTAAGTCCTTGGAAAGTGTTCACCAACACTAGGATTAGAAAGAGATTAATTTTGAATGAAATATTAATGTTAATTGACATTTTTAATTAATTTTGAATGAAATATTAATGTTAATTGAAATTTTTAATTAATTCTAAATGATAGGAGCATGTGAGGGCATGAAATATGAGTTTCTAAATAATAGGAGCACATGGTGTGCTCACATGGAAGGTGGAACCCACCTTGAGTTAAGTTAACTGTTTGGAGTAAAAGATAACACTTTTGTAATGCATGTAAATATCCTAGAAGTTAGGGATTCATGTTTACATGCATGAATTTCAGTTTAGTTCAGTTAAGATTAGTTCAATTCAGTTATTGTTCAGTTATCTTTAGTTGCATGTAGTTAGTTTTAGTTGAATGCTAGTTGACTTAAGTTGACTTGTAATGCATGAATAATGACTTGAGTTGCATGATAGATAATATGTGACTACTTTTAGTTAATAGGGGATGATCAATCATGCATGGTATTTGCATGAATGGTGGAAGAGACACGTTTCAGTTAATAGAGATTGACTTGGACCCACCTTGGGCACCCAAGTTGGCTTCTTGGAGTTAACACTTTTGCATGTTAAGATATTTTAGAAGGCTGAGTTAAGTGGGCCCATTCTTGGGCGCCAACTTTGAGGATAAGCTTTTAAGATATCTTCGGAATCAAGGTTTAGTTATGAATTCAGTTTGGGATGCCCAAATGGATGAAGCACATGTTTTGACATTGTTCTTCATGGTAGAACTCTACTTGCAAGGAATAGGCATACCATTTTGGAGATAAGCCTTGAGCTTTGTAATTGTAACTCTTTGGAGTTTACAAAGTTGATTATTGCCTATTTATCTCAAGCAAGTTGAAGAGAGTTATTATTAGTTTTTATTGCAGGTTGTGAAGAATATTTGTTGAAGGAAAAATAAGCATCTCAAGCAAGGATTGGAATTATTGTAATCTTATTTTGAGATTAAATAATACATTGATTCTTAGTGGATTTTTTTCCCGAAAGGGTTTCTCCATGGTATATGTTGTGTATCTTCTAATATCCTATCTAATTCTTCTACAACCTTTTGTCTTCATTCTACAAATGGTAAAATGAATTAATCAGATTAATCACTCACAAAGGATCTGTAACAAAGAATACATATTTAGATCAACAATTATAAAGTTTTACAAATTATTAAGCTACATAATCACCTCAATTTTCAACATTTGGTATCAGAGTTGAGGTTGGGTAGAGTATTGGGATGCCTTTCTCTTAAAAGATTGAAGGTTTTTTGGCTATAGTGGGAGCTTTGATTACTTTTTGTTATTGCTGATTTTGGAAAATAAGTTTTTTACAATGAATTATCATTTACATATTGAAAGGTTCAATGGATCTAATTATGAAATGTGGAAATTAAAAATGGAAGGTCTCCTTGAAGAAAGAGATCAATGGTTAGCTATTGGTAATGAGATAAAGACACCTACAACAATGTTAGATGAGGATTGGGCTAAGCTTGATAAGAAAGAAAGAGGGACTAGAAGATTATGTCTTGCTGATGTTGTTCTCTTGAATGTTTCAGAAGAAACTACTGCATATAAATTGTGGAAGAGAATAGGTGATATCTATCAAACCAAAAGCCTTACTAATACATTGTATCTAAAAAGATAGTTGTATTCTTTAAAAAATGAAAGATGGTGATTCTGCTGCACATCATTTAAATGTTTTTAATTTGATTCTCAATTAGTTTGCATTTGCAGATGTAAAGCTAGAAGATGACGATAAATGCATTTTGTTACTTTGTTCTTTACCAGAGTCTTGGGAAAATATAATTGGTGCTATCAGTGGTAGTGGTGTAGATCCAAAGATGGAAAATATAATTCCTAATCTCCTATCAAAGGAGATGAGGAGGAAGTCTAAAAATGGCTCCCAAGATGCCTTGTTTGTAAGAGGTAGGCCTAAGGAAAATGAATCTAAGGTAGACAAGAAAGGAAAGGGTAAGTCCAAAGAACGGTCTAAAACCCTTGGTAAGAGTAAGGTAAAAGTGTTGGAATTGTGGAAAACCTGGACATATAAAGAAGGATTATAAGAGCAAGAAAAAGAGTTTTGATGCTTCTACAGAGAAATCCATGGATGACAATAATGATGCATTATTCATTTCTTCTAATATTGTTGTTGATAACTCTTGCTTATTAATTTAGGTTGCTCCTATCATATGAATCCTAACAAGGAGTGGTTCAATAAGTATACTGCATATGATGGAGGGGATGTATTCTTTGGAGACAACAACACAACAAAGGTTGTTGGAAAAGGAGAGGTAAAGTTGTGTTTCAGTGAGGGTAGGGTTAAGATCCTTAATGGTGTTTTACATATTCTAGAACTTGCTAGAAATCTACTTTTTGTCTCTAAATTCAATGATTCTAGAATGCATGTGAAATTTAAAAAAGGTGGTTGTAGATTGGTAAAAGGGAATATGGTGGTTGCTAAAGGATCTCAGATTGGGACTTTTTTTAAGCTAAATACCTCTAATGTAAATAATTTAGCTAATGTAACTGAAGCTGAAAATACATGTATGTTGTGGCACCATAGATTGGGCCACATTGGTGAAAAAGGTCTTAGGACCATTCTTAATAAGAAATTGGTTGATGGTATTTCTGATTATAATATTAGCAAAAATGACTTTTGTGAGAACTATGTCTTTGGAAAGCAATCTAGATCTAAATTTCCTAGTGGAATAAATAAAGCTAAAATATTATTAGAGATTATTCATTTAGATGTAATGGGCCTTGTGGATATTGACTCTATTGGAAAATCTAGATATTATGTCACATTTATTAATGGTGTCTCAAGATACACTTGGATATATTTTATGCATAACAAATCTAATGTGTTTAATAAGTTTAAAGAATTTAAGGCTTTGGTTGAGAAACAATCAGATCATAAGATAAAAGTGTTGATATCAAATAATGGTGGTGAATATTGTTCTAGGGAATTTGATGATTATTGTAACAATGCAAGAATAGTGAGATAGAAAACTACTCCATATACACCTCAACAAAATGGAGTAGCAGAAAGGATGAATCGAACCTTAATGGAAAGAGCTAGGAGTATGTTAAGTAGTGCTAAGCTAGATCGGTCCCTTTTGGCTAAGGGTGTTTGTACTTCTTGTTATTTAATCAATAGATCCTCTAGTTCATCTATTGAAGATAAAACTCCTTATGAAATGTGGTTAGGTAGGAAGCCTAGTATTGCACATTTAAGGATCTTTGGCTGTGAGGTTTTTGTTCACGCGCCTCAAGAAAAGCAATCTAAATTGAATCCTAAAGCACAAAAATGCATATTCATAGGTTATGGTGAAAATGTAAAAGGTTACAAGCTTTGGAATCCACTAACTCAAAAAATTACTTTATCTAGAGATGTGATTTTTAGGGAATTTAGAGCTTATTCAGGAGAAGACCAACCAAAGGAGGACACTTCTCGAATAGTTCATTTTGAGATAAATAATGAGAAGCAAGAAGTTGTACATGTTGAAGAATATTTGGTGGATTGGATAAGGAGAGTTCACAAATTTCTTCTAAGATAGATGCTCAAGATGAGCATATTGAGGAACAAGTAGAAACCCCTTTGAGAAGATCCACAAGACAACAAAATCCCATTGATAGGTATAGCCCACCTAATTTATGTTGTATTTTTTCTTTGATGAGTACTAGTGATGAACCCAGTTCTTATAGGGAAGCTTTTTCTTCAGATGAGAACAAGCTTTGGTCACAAGTTATGCATGAGAAAATGGAATCCTTGGATACTTGTGACACATGGGATCTTGAGAGTTTTCCCAAAGGAAGAAAGGACATTAGTTGTAAATGGATCTTTAAAAAGAAAATTGGAGTAGGTGGTAATCTCAAAAGGTACAAGGCTGGATTAGTAGCCAAGGGCTACTCCTAGAGAGAGGCAGTTGACTTTAATGAAATCTTCTCTCCCATTGCTAAATTAACTTCTATTAGATTATTTTTATCTATTGTTGTTGTTGATGATTTTGAAATAGAGCAAATGAATGTGAAAACTTATTTTTTGCATGGGAATTTTGATGAGGAGATTTATATGAAGCAACTTGATGGTTTTGTTGTAAAAGGAAAAGAAGAATTGGTTTGCAGGTTAAAGAGATCTTTATATGGATTGAAACAGTCACCCAAAATGTGGTACTAGAAGTTTGATGCTTTTGCATTGAAAATTGGTTATGTCAGGAGTGAGGAAGATCATTGTGTTTACATAAAAGTTATTGATCAAATTTTAATTATTATCTTGTATGTTGATGACATGTTTATTGGTAACGACAGGGTAATTATCAAATAATTGAAAGCACAACTCTTGAGCACATTTGAGATGAAATATCTAGGGGATACAAAATATATCCTTGGTATGGAGATCAAAGGAGATAAAGGTAACATAAATCTTTTCTTAAGTCAAAGCAATTATGTTGATACTATTTTGAAACAGTTTAACATGCAGGAGAGTAAAGTAATTAATATTCCTTTACTAGTTGACACGAAGTTAAGTTTAGAAATGTGTCCTAAATCTGATTTTGATTATGAGTAAATTTCTAAAATTCCATATACTAGTGCAATTGATAGTTTAATGTATGCAATGGTCTGTACAAGACCAGATATAGCCCAAGCAGTGGGAGTTCTTAGTAGGTTTATGTCTAACCTGTAAAGACCCAATTAATTTTAACCGAAATACCACTATATATTTTTTTTTCAAGTATTCATTCACAAGTATACTCGGGAACTTCTATCCATATGGGACAGATATATCATCTGTTCATACGGAACATGAATTCACTTCATCTATTCATATGGAATAGGAATACATCTATTCATATAATCGGAATAGGCATCCACCTAAATGAGGCAAGCATCTATCATCTGATAGGTATGTGCTCTGGCCAGAGTCTTGGACTCATCGGGATAATCCGGATCCTGAGTCGCTTCCTTGATGACCACACTTTCTACTAAAAGTGCACTGAGGTCATCGTCCTCAGGGGTATGTAAAATTGTAATTCTAAACTTGAAAGCTGCCTTGGAATTTGGCCTAAGGGCCTCGGGGAATCAAGCAATCCATGCGGGATTCTTCCGAGTATAGTTGCATGTATTTTGGTTGATTATCTCTTATAACTAGTTATGTGATCTCTCCAAACCTAAACCCCATTCCCGAACGCCTGAGTACTGGGGGCATCCTTTGCTTCCCAAACTGACTACATACCCTACTTCCAAACGGGATCAAGGCGTAAAATATGTAGTTCTATTTTCTAGGCTATGTTTATGTGAACTGTTATAAATCGGGTACGTAACCCTTCCTAGGGTTTTTATTTCCCCTAGACAGTTCCTCTGCGGTTGCTACCCACGATGGGAAGCATGGATAATAAATGATCACCTTGACCATTTATTGTTTACCTATTAACATTCATCTAACCCTACTCCCTAATAATGTTCGTCTCCCTTGACCCGTTTATATGATTTCCTAATAATTTAACCACATGATTTTATCTTTGAGTTAGAATTACATTTGCACCACTGAAAATTCCTAAGTTACAATTTTCTAGATTGTTACTAGCGGATTTGATTCATTTTTGTTTTATCTTTTTATATTATCGATCCAAAGGGGATTTCCCTTCCTTTGGATTTTAAACAACCCATGTTCCTTATTTCTCCTCGGCGATTTATAAGGATGATGCCACAGACGCCATTATTGCAGCTGTGTTAGGCTATAAATGTAGTAGCTCAAGCGTGACGGCTTAACCCGTAAATGTGAGCCAGAGGCATCGTTAATACCGAACGCTGCTAGTTTTGTTTTCCTTTCTTTTGATTAGTTTCAAATCTATGTCTAACATACTTAATCTTAGTAAGAAAATAAACACATAATGCATGGTAAATTTAACAATATTCATTAGAATTTTTTTTTTAAAAAGAAACAACATGATTAAATAAATCAATGAGCATTGGTCAACAATTTATAGTAAGAAGAATTATTTAACCATTTATTAAAAATAAAATCCCCATGCAACGTAATTAAGTGAGTACTTTATTATTTTGAAAAATTCCATAACATATATCGTTCCCTACTTCCCTTATCAAAGACACACACATAATCAATTTTACCTAGAGTTTAAATATCTTCAAGAATTATTGCAAGGATTAGAGTCTTATTATTCCACTCAAATTTCTATCTTCTAGATGGTTTATGTAGCATTAGGATGTGAAAATTCCAATGACTATATTATGGAATTTAATAAAGTAACTATTCAACACTAACTAGGGTAATGGAGTACTTATGTTGTCTGTTTCTTATAGAAGAACTACCTTTGCGTAGAAGGGGTTTCATTGTTCTTTGTATTTAAATTGAAGGCCCTAGACTAACTAGAATAAAAGAGAACTTGAATGCTTTAATATATCAAGATAATTTTATCAATGTTAATACGTGGTTTTAGGCTAGCAATATCTTTAATTTGATTATATTACAAATTTCTAACCATACTAGAAATAATTTACAAATGCCAAGTGTTTGGTAAGACTCCCTAAATGGATTAGATCGTATAAGGAAATATGTATATATATTAATACCAAATCAACATTCAATTATTATGAAATAAAAATTAAGGATGGTTATTAAAATCTTAGATCAATTCCCATTGATATGCACTAATTCAAATTTCAGTAAGAAAAGTAACAAGGTCCGTTCAATCATCAAACATGTTAGAGTAACCATATTTACATGGCCTTATCTTTCGGTACATAGACATTGAATATCGCTTAACCCAAAATATTTATATTTTACCCTCATTTATAAAATGGAAATAAACAAAAGATTGTATCCAAATACATATATATCTCCTAAAGAAAGTAATTGAGGCAATAGAGACAATTGGAACCATAAAGGCATGTCTTACACCAAATTTTCAAAAAGAGAAAGTATGCATGATTGATAAATATATATATATATATATATAATATTAAATTTTAAATATGTCGAACCCTACTCTATCACCATGGGTCGAATATCAAACAATATAAAGTAGCATATTCTAGATTACCAATACAATACAAACAACACATAAGAATATGACTATGGATTTGCCTAAGATCAAAATTGCATACTTGGAATTTAACCTACAGGATAAAAACTTCCTTAAGAGCTTTTGTCTAGTATAAACGGATGCCCTATCATCTCATAGCAGTGATTCAAATTATACCCAAATACCAACCACAAAGAAAATTGAATGTTATTTAGGTAAAACAAAATCAAGCTTGATAGGTGTAAGAAAATACAAAGCTGAGAATACACTCAGATCATGGCGACTCATAAATCAAACAAAAGAAAACGGCTATAAGCACAAGCAGTGATTTAAGATTAGTCATAACTGACTGCCATAAAATGCACAGGGTAACGAATACCATATATAAAAGAAACAAATATTAAGCAACTGCACATAACGCACTTCACAAAGCTCAATGGTGAATTGTTGTAGGGTAATAGCCTAGACCAAAGGCTGCCATAAGGCAAATCGAACCCCCATACATCCAAAAAAGTAGCGATCAAGATCATGAGGAGTGTTAATGCTAAATAATACAATCTGAAGAATAAGCCTGCACTATGATCCAATGACAGCAGGGGAAAATATCTGTAAATCAACTAGCAAAATCTTACTTGTTTAATCTATGCATATATTTGACAGAGACAGCGAGAGATCAAATATGTTGCATATCAAAGTGGATAGGTAAGATACCTACTTGTGTGCATTGATTCTTGGAAGAGATTTTAAGTGAACAATGTGCCCAAGTTGGCTCTCCTCCTTCCTGAAGTCTAAAATCAAACATCTCTTTGGAGTCTCCCACAGAACGTTCAATTGCTCCTCCCAAAACAGAAGTCCATTCCCTCATTTTATAGATATAATGCATTAAATTCATTGTAAATTGTAGAACGTAGTTAGATCTGCAATTTATTGTGGCAGTTGAATCACAACCCATGTGAATGATATGGACGAACTGAGCTGATTGAATTCGGTGTTGGATGGCTGGCTTGGTGTGCTAGCACATGTTAAATTGTTCTTCATGCGTAGTAGCTCAGAGTAGGTGGATTTTTTTTTGACTTTAGAAACTTTTGATCTTTAAGTTTGATAGGTTTTCAATTTAATTACAAGTGTCTTATGATCTGATTGAAAATGACTTGGGAGGCATGGGTGGAAGTGTCTAATTCACGAATATCACTACCATTACTTGCTCAATTGATCATCGAGTTAGTTGTTATTTGATCTAATTTTTAAATTGATGATATTAGTTTATTGAAACTTAAATTTTGATATGCATGAATAGGTTAGAACTTTCAAATAGTAACAATAATTTAGAATAAAAAAAGAGGTCGTGACATCCTCCCCCCCTTAATTGTGCATCGTCCCGATGCACTAGTTCAATAAGTTTCACGATAGAAAAGAGATAGTATCCAAAATTATTTTGAAACAAGGAAAACAAATATAGTATCTAGATAGTGTTTAAAACAAGAATGGGAAATATTGTTGCAAATCAATTGTATCTTCCCAAGTAGCATTGTCCTCATCATATTGATCCCATTGTACTTTGCTTTGATCAACAACCCTGTTGTGTAATTGGTACTGGCGTCTCTCCAAGATTCGATATGGCTCTATTGTTATTTTCTCGAGCTCTTGGACCTATAATGCATTCCAATTCAAAACATGTTTCTCATTAGGTACATACTTCTTAAGAAGAGATATATGGAAAACATCATGGATGCAACTCAGTTGGGGAGGTAGGGCCAATTTGTAGGCAACCGGGTTTATCTTTTCTATGATTTCAAAGGGTCCCACATAATGTGGTGCCAACTTTTCCTTCTTACCAAAAATTATAGAGCTTTTATATGGTCTGAACCTTAAGAAAACTGTTTCACCTACTACGAATTCCCTTTGTGTTCTTTTTCTATCCGCATAACTCTTTTGTCTGTCTGTTGCTTCCCTTAACCTCTGTCTAATTGACCTGATTTGATTTTCCATTTCCTTCAACATATATGGTCCAATTACTACTCTATCCTCAAGATTATCCCAACTCAAAGGTGTGCGACAAGCTCTTCCATATAGAGCTTCAAATGGAGCCATCCCTAGGGAGACTTGAAAAGAGTTATTGTATGCAAACTCTACTAGTGGAAGATATTCTTCCCACTTAGATTGTTGGTCCATACAGTACATACGTAGAAGGTCTTCCACAATTCGATTTGTCCTTTTAGTTTGGCCATCTGTTTCAAGGTGATATGCTATACTGAAATTTAATTGTGTCCCTAAAGCTGATTGAAGAGTTGTCCAAAACCTTGAAGTGAACCTAGCATCCCTATCAGATATGATCTTTTCTGGAATTCCATGCAATCTAAAAATTTCTTTTATAAAATGTTTAGCCAAAATTGGAGCATCATCTGTTAAATTACTTGCTATGAAGTGAGCAACCTTGGTAAGTTTGTCAATTACCACCATTATTGTGTTATGCCTATAAGGCATCGTAGGAAATCCTTGTATAAAATCCATACTAATGACTTGCCACTTATGATGTGGTATATCATGGGGATATAATAATCCTGCAGGATGGCTATGCTCTGCCTTCACCCTCTGACATTCAAGACATTTAGCTACATAAAGTACTATGTCATTCTTCATTCCTTGCCAGAAATATAGTTTCTTGAGGTCTAAATAGAGTTTATTTTCCCCTGGATGTCCTGAATAAGGGGTATTGTGGGCTTCACTTAAAACCAACTCTCTTAAATCTTTACAGTTTGGAACATATATCCTATTGTTGTATCGAAGCATCTTGTCACCATCTAGATTATACCCCTTTATACTAGGATCAACTCGATCATTTTCTAAGGTCGATCTAACTTGCTTATACCATGGATCTTTTTGCCCATTTAGCACTTTTTCTCTAAAAGTGGTTTTGAATATTACCATATTCATCAAGTGCCTCCTTCTGCTTAGTGCATTTGCAACCCTATTTTATTTTCCCTTAATATATTCTATCTCAAAATCATATTCGCTTAGAAATTCTAACCATCTTCTTTGTCTAGCATTCAAGTGAGGTTGCGTGAAGATGTACTTGAGTCCTTGATGGTTAGTTTTTAACTCAAATGGCTTTCCTAAGAGGAAATGTCTCCATTTCTGAAGAGCATGTACAATTGCTGCAAGTTCCAAATTGTGAGATGCATAGTTTACTTCATGATTTTTTCAATTTCCTTGATTCATATGCTACCACACCTTCATCCTGAATGAGTACCCCACCTACACCTTCAACGGAAGCATCTGTCACAGCTATGAAGTGTCCATTTGGTTATGGAACCTTTAAGATAGGTGCAGTGGTTAATTTTTCCTTCAAATTTTGAAATGCCTTATCACACTGTTCAGTCCACAAGAATTTCTTACCCTTTCTTTGTAATGAAGTGATTGGATTTGCAATTTTTGAGAATCCTTCTATGAATCTCCTATAGTATCCTGCAAGTCCCATAAAACTTCTTACCTCAGACACATTTTTTGGAATTGGCCATTCCTCTATGGCCTTTATCTTATCTGGATCAACTGCAATGCCATCTTCTGAAATGATGTGACCTAAGTAATGTATTTTCTTTTTAAAGAATGCACATTTTGATAGCTTCCCATATAGCCTATGTTCTCTCAACCTTTGCAAAATTAACTGAAGATGTGCTAGGTGTTCCTCCTCATTTTTGGAATAAATCAATATATCATCTAAGAAGACCAAGACAAATTTATCCAAGTAATCATGAAGACACTATTCATCAAGTTCATAAAGGCGGCTGGAGCATTAGTCACACCAAAAGGTACAACTGTAAACTCATAATGCCCATACCTTGTTCTGAAGGCTTCTGAGTTGGTGGTACCCTGATTGAAGATCTATCTTAGAAAACATAGTTGCTCCTTTCATTTGTTCAAAGAGATCCTCTATGCATGGCAAAGGGTACCTATTCTTTATGGTGACTTTGTTAAGCATTCTATAATCAATACATAGTCTTAAGGTTCCATCTTTATTTTTAACAAAAAAAACCGGTGCTCCCCAAGGGGATACACTTGGTATTATGAGACCTTTTCCAAGCAATTCTTCCAATTGCATCTTGAGTTCTACTAGCTCAGCTATGTTCATTCGATAGGGTGCCTTAGACACTGGTTCAGCTCCTGGAACTATATCAATGGAGAAGTCAAATTTTCTTTTTGGGGGTAGCCCTGGTAGTTCTTCTAGAAACACATCACTAAAATCTTGAAGGTAAGGAGAATTTTGGAGGGTCGGAATATCCCCTTCTTCCTTTTCATCCATGGTAACCATGTATACTAGAGCCCCCTTTCTCTTTTCTCTTTTCATTTGCATAGCAGATATGATTTCCATACTTATAGGTCTATGTTTCCCTTGAATCACAACCCTTTTCCCTACATCATCTAAACATTCTACCCATTTGTTGTAATAGTCTACATTTGCTTGGTGGTTTGTCAGCCAACTCATTCCAATGATCACATCATATGATCCTAAAGGTGCCACATAAAGGTCTACCTTTGTATTAAAGTTAGGAAATTGTATTTCTGCATCGGATAGACACTAGGTCACCTCTTTAACTGCCTTATCCCCATACTGGACTATCCATGATGATTCCATATGATTAACTTTAAATACATTTTTCCTTACAAATTCAGGTGAAATAAAACATTCAGATGATCCAGTATCTATTAGAATTGAGACCAATTTTCCAAAAAGTGTACCTGTAGTCTCTACGGGCACATTCTGGGATTGAGTGCGTCAATTTCTTACTGCTGCATGAATCCTTTGTGTAGGTCCCCTCTAAGGTTGATTTGCTTTCATCTGACTTTGCATCCTTGGACATTCTCTAGCAAAGTGATTCCCTCCACACATGAAACATCCACCTGGTGGTCCTCGTTGCATTGGATTTTTAGGCTGGTTATTGCTTACTTCATTGAGCCTTGGTTGATTTGTTGGCCCGCTATAGTTCCTTGGTTCATTTTTGTTGAAGTTGTTTTTGTAAGCATTATTCCCATTGTACCTTTGATTATGATTTGGAGTTGGTCTTCTTTCTAATGAATTGTTCCTTAGGTTCTTGTCGAAGTTTTGGTTCCTTCTGAACTCATGTTTCCTCTTGAAGTTATTACTCTTGAAAGATTGTTTTGCTGACATTAAAGCTTGTAACTTCCATTCTTGCTTCAATGATTTCTCTAGCACTTCATTCATACCTTCGGGTCCATGCATGTCAACCTCTGCTCCTATGTTGGTATTTAATCCCAAAATGAATTTCCTGGTTTGGCTCTTTTCATCTTGTTGATATATTGGCACATATTTTAGCAGTTTGGCAAACCTATCCCAATATTGTTGAACTGTCAGAGATCCTTGTCGAAGGTTGTGAAACTCAGTCATCTTCTCATCAAAAAACAATTGTGGTAGCCACCTTTTACGAAAGTGTTCAAAAAATTGTTCCCATGTTATATCCTCCTTGGTGTACTTATTTTGTTCCTTCACATTAGTCCACCAACTAGCCGCTTCACCAACAAGTTGGTAGGACCCCCATAAGGCCTTAGTAGTTTCGCTAAAATCCCTTAACTCAAAATACTTTTCCATTTCATTAAGCCAGTTTTCTCCCTTCTCCTAGTTGTTTCCCATCAAATTTTGGAGGGGTGATTTTCTTCAAGTCCTTAGTCAATTCTAGAATAGGATTTTCTCTCCTAGGTGCAATAACATCCATTATGTTATGCTCTGGATTATCTCCTTCAGGAGGGTTTTCAATTTGAGGTTCAACTATATTTTCAATATTATCTTGTCTTGTTCGAAGTTCTTGTACCGTTTGCTCCAAAGAGTTGATTTTATCTCTTTGTTCAGTTAACAGTTCTATTATTGCTTCAATCCCATCCTTATTCCTTCTTTGAGCCTGTGGTTCCTCATCTTTGTTTCCCTTCGGTCTTCAACTGACACCAGCTCGAGTTGCCCTTCCCCTTGGCATTTAGAATTCCTGTTTAATTATTCCCATGTTAGTATGATTCCAATGTTTGAGAAAGGATGTTTCTTTCATATAACTTTTAAAATACATATTTCAATTGCATGAGTCGTAGTAAGCTCAAGGCCTAGTTTTTGAATCTCGCTCTAATACCACATGTAAAGACCTAATTAATTTTAATCGAAATACCACTATATTTTTTTTTTCAAGTATTCATTCACAAGTATACTCAGGAACTTCTATCCATACGGGATAGATATATCATCTGTTCATACGGAACATGAATTCACTTCATCTATTCATATGGAATAGGAATACATCTATTCATATAATCAGAATAGGCATCCACCTAAATGAGGCAGGCATCTATCATCTGATAGGTATGTGCTCTGGCTAGAGTCTTAGACTCATCGGGATCATCTGGATCTTGAGTCGCTTCCCTGATGACCACACTTTCTACTAAAAGTGCACCGTGGTTGTCATCCTTAGGGGTATGTAAAATTGTAATTCTAAACTTGAAACCCACCTCAGAATTTGGCCTAAGGGCCTTGGGGAATCAAGCAATCCATGCGGGATTCTTCCAAGTATAGTTGCATGTATTTTGGTTGATTATCTCTTATAACTAGTTATGTGATCTCTCCAACCCTAAACCCCATTCCCGAACGCCTGAGTACTAGGGGCATCCTTCGCTTCCCAGACTTCCTACATACCCTACTTCCAAACGGGATCAAGGCGTAAAATATGTAGTTCTGTTTTCTAGGCTATGTTTATGTGAACTGTTATAAATCGGGTACGTAACCCTTCCTAGGGTTTTTATTTCCCCTAGACAGTTCGTCTGCGGTTGCTACCCACGATGGGAAGCATGGATAATAAACGATCGCCTTGACCATTTATTGTTTACCTATTAACATTCATCTAACCCTACTCCTTAATAATGTTCGTTTCCCTTGACCCGTTTATATTATTTCCTAATAATTTAACCACATGATTTTATCTTTGAGTTAGAATTACATTTGCACCACTGAAAATTCCTAAGTTACAATTTTCTAGATTTTCACTAGCGGATTTGATTCATTTTTGTTTTATCTTTTTAGATTATCGATCCAAAGGGGATTTCCCTTCCTTTGGATTTTAAACAACCCATGTTCCTTATTTCTCCCCGAAAATTTATAAGGACGATGCCACATACGTCATTATTGCAGCTGTGTTAGGCTATAGATGCAATAGCTCAAGCGTGACGACTTTACCCGTAAACGTGAGCCAGAGGCATCGTTAATACCGAACGCTGCTAGTTTTGTTTTCCTTTCTTTTGATTAGTTTCAAATCTATGTCCAACATACTTAATCTTAGTAAGAAAATAAACACATAATGCATGGTAAATTTAACAATATTCATTAGATTTTTTTTTTTTTTAAAGAAACAACATGATTAAATAAATCAACGAGCATTGGTCAACAATTTATAGTAAGAAGAATTATTTAACCATTTATTAAAAATAAAATCCCCATGCAACGTAATTAAGTGAGTACTTTATTATTTTGAAAAATTCCATAACATATATCGTTCCCTACTTCCCTTATCAAAGACACACACATAATCAATTTTACGTAGAGTTTAAATATCTTCAAGAATTATTGCAAGGATTAGAGTCCTATTATTCCACTCAAATTTCTATCTTCTAGATGGTTTATGTAGCATTAGGATGTGAAAATTCCAATGACTATATTATGGAATGTAATAAAGTAACTATTCAACACTAACTAGGGTAATGGAGTACTTATGTTGTCTATATCTTATAGAAGAACTACCTTTGCGTAGAAGGGGTTTCATTGTTCTTTGTATTTAAATTGAAGGCCCTAGACTAACTAGAATAAAAGAGAACTTGAATGCTTCAATTTATCAAGATAATTTTATCAATGTTAATACGTGGTTTTAGGCTAGCAATATCTTTAATTTGATTATATTACAAATTTCTAACCATACTAGAAATAATTTACAAATGCCAAGTGTTTGGTAAGACTCCCTAAACGGATTAGATCGTATAAGGAAATATGTATATATATATAAATACCAAATCAACATTCAATTATTATGAAATAAAAATTAAGGATGGTTATTAATATCTTAGATCAATTCCCACTGATATGCACCAATTCAAATTTCAGTAAGAAAAGTAACAAGGTCCGTTCAATCATCTAACATGTTAGAGTAACCATATTTACATGGCCTTATCTTTCGGTACATAGACATTGAATATCGCTTAACCCAAAATATTTAGATTTTACCCTCATTTAAAAAATGGCATTAAACAAAAGATTGTATCCAAATACATATATATCTCCTAAAGAAAGTAATTGAGGCAATAGAGACAATTGGAACCATAAAGGCATGTCTTACACCAAATTTTCAAAAAGAGAAAGTATGCATGATTGATATATATATATATATATATATATATATATATATATATATATATATATATATATATATATATATATTATTAAATTTTAAATATGTCGAACCCTACTCTATCACCATGGGTCAAATATCAAACAATATAAAGTAGCATGTTCTAGATTACCAATACAATACAAACAACACATAAGAATATGACTATGGATTTGCCTAAGATCAAAACTGCATACTTGGACTTTAACCTACAAGATAAAAACTTCCTTAAGAGCTTTTGTCTAGTATAAATGGATGCCCTATCATCTCATAGCAGTGATTCAAATTATACCCAAATGCCAACCACAAAGAAAATTGAATGTTATGAAGGTAAAACAGAATCAAGCTTGATAGGTGTAAGAAAATACAAAGCTGAGAATAAACTCGGATCATGTCGACTCATAAATCAAACAAAAGAAAATGGCTATAAGCACAAGCAGCGATTTAAGATTAGTCATAGCTGACTGCCATAAAATGCACAGGGTAACGAATACCATATATAAAAGAAATGAATATTAAGCAACTGCATATAACGCACTTCACAAAGCTCAATGGAAAATTGTTGTAGGGTAATAGCCTAGACCAAAGGCTGCCATAAGGCAAATCGAACCCCCATATATCCACAAAAGTAGTGATCAAGATCATGAGGAGTGTTAATGCTAAATAATACAATCTGAAGAATAAGCCTGCACTATGATCCAATGACAGTAGGGCAAAATATCTGTAAATCAACTAGCAAAATCTTACTTGTTTAATCTATGGATATATTTGACAGAGATAGCGGGAGATCAAATATGTTGCATATCAAAGTGGACAGGTAAGATACCTACTTGTGTGCACTGATTCTTTGAAGAGATCTAAAGTGAACAATGCACCCAAGTTGGCTCTCCTCCTTCCTGAAGTTTGAAATCAAACATCTCTCTGGAGTCTCCCACAGAACGTTCAATTGCTCCTCCCAAAACATAAGTCCATTCCCTCATTTTATAGATATAATGCATTAAATTCATTGTAAATTGTAGAACGCGGTTAGATCTACAATTTATTGTGGTAGTTGAATCACAACCCAGGTGAATGATATGGATGAACTGAGGTGATTGAATTCGGTGTTGGACAGCTGGCTTGGCGTGCTAGCACATGTTAAATTCTTCTTCATGCATAGTAGCTCAGAGTAGGTGGATTTTTTTTTTGACTTTAGAAACTTCTGATCTTTAAGTTTGATAGGTTTTCAATTTAATTACAAGTGTCTCATGATCTGATTGAAAATGACTTGGGAGACATGGGTGGAAGTGTCTAATTCATGAATATCACTACCAGTACTTGCTCAATATATCATCGAGTTAGTTATTATTTGATTTAATTTTTAAATTGATGATATTAGTTTATTGAAACTTAAATTTTGATATTCATGAATAGGTTAGAACTTTCAAATAGTAACAATAATTTAGAATAAAAAAAGAGGTCGTGACATAACCCTAGTAAAGAACATTGGACTTATGTTAAGACGGTGTTTAGATATTTATGAGGTACTTTTGATTATTGTTTGGTTTATCATGGTGCTAATGACATTGATATTATGCATAGATCATTGGACATATAGGGTTTTGTTGATTCAGATTGTGCAAGAGATTTGGACAGTCAGAGGTCGACAAGTGGCTATGTGTTTACATTGTTTGGAGCTTCGGTTAGTTGGATGAGTAAGAGGCAGCCCACGGTTGCTTTTTCCACTATAGAAGCAGAGTACATGGCTGCTACACATGCCTCTAAAGAGGTAGTTTGGTTATAGAGACTTGGGAAAGGTATTGGTTTTAATTGCAAACAAGTTAGACTTGAATGTGATAGTCAGAGTGCTATTTGTTTAGCCAAAAATCCTATGTATCATGCTCGTACTAAGCATGTTGATGTTCAGTATCACTTTGTGCAAGAAATGGTTGAGAGTGGAAAGGTATTAATTTAGAAAGTTGACACTTTGATTAATGTTGTAGATTATCTTATGAAACTGGTTCCTACAGATAAGTTCTCTTGGTGCAAGAAGGCCATTGGCCTTGAGTCCTATCTTGATTTATAATAATTATTCCTTGTTTAGCATAATTGCAATGTATAATTTCAAGTGGGAGAATGTTGGAAATAGGATTCCATTTAATTACAATCCTAAACATTATTTCATGTATCTCCTAAGTCCTTGGAAAGTGTTCCCCAACAATAGGATTAGAAAGAGATTAATTTTGAATGAAATAATCATGTTAATTGATATTTGTAATTAATTCTAAATGATAGGAGCATGTGAAGGTGTCCAATATGAGTTCCTAAATAATAGGAGCACATGGGGCACCCACATGGAAGGTGGAACCCACCTTGAGTTAAGTTGACTATTTGGAGTAAAAGATAACACTTTTATAATGCATGTAAAGATCCTAGAAGTTAGGGATTGATGTTTACATGCATGAAGTTTAGTTCAATTCAGTTCAGATCAGTTCAATTCAATTCAGACCAGTTCAGTTCAATTTAGTTCAGTTTAGTTTAGTTCAGTATTAGTTCAGTTTAGTTCAGTTTAGTTTAGTTTAGTTTAGTTTAGTTTAGTTCAGTTATGGTTCAATTATCTTTAGTTGAATGTAGTTAGTTTTAGTTGAATGTTAGTTGACTTTAGTTGACTTGGAATGCATGACTAATGACTTGAGTTTCATGACAAATAATAGGTGACTATTTTTTAGTTAACAGGGGATGATCAATCATGCATAGTATTTGCATGAATGGTGGAAGATATATGTTTTAGTTAACAAAGATTGACTTGGACCCACCTTGGGTGCCCAAGTTCACTTCCTGGAGTTAACACTTTTGCATGTTAAGATATTTTAGAAGGATGAGTTAAGTGGGACCATTCTTGGGTGCCAACTTTGAGGATAAGCTTTGAAGATATCTTCATAATCAAGGTTCAGTTATGAATTTAGTTTGGGACACCCAAATGGATGAAGCACATGTTTTGACATTGTTCTTTAGGGTATAAATCTACTTGCAAGGAATAGGCGTACCATTTGGAGATAAGCGTTGAGATTTGTAATTGTAACTCTTTGGAGTTTACAAAGTTGATTATTGCCTATTTATCTCAAGCAAGTTGAAGAGAGTTATTATCAGTTTTTATTGCAGGTTGTGAAGAATATTTGTTGAAGGAAAAATAAGCATCTCAAGCAAGGATTGGAATTATTGTAATCTTATTTTGAGATTAAATAGTACATTGATTCTTGGTGGAGTTTTTTCCTAAAAGGGTTTCTCCACGGTATATGTTGTGTATCTTCTAATATCTTGTCTAATTCTTCTACAACCTTCTATCTTCATTCTAAAAAAGGTAAAATGAATTAATCAGATTAATCACCCACAAAGAATCTGTAACAAAGAATACATATTTAGATCAGCAATCATAAAGTTTTACAAAGTATAAAGCTACATAATCACCCCAATTTTCAATAGTATAACCCTAGGTTGAGAAAATATTGTATGAGTTTGAATTTATGCATTGCATGAGAGAATGAAAGGCATGGAAAGATATGAGGGTTTTTCAAGTTTTTTATTGCAAATATAAGGATTTTGGGTTTGTTGTTATGATGAGTTTGCAAATTTGGGTGTGAAAAATATTGGGTCAAAAAGGTTTTTTGGTCATATATTCAAATGGGGGTTTTGGGGGGGAAATTTTGTAAATGACCTCCTCAGACAAAATGGACCTCATGGTTGGATTCAGGTTGGCCAAGAGACGAAGATTGATATAAAATTCAAAATACTTTTGTTACTATGAAAAAAAGAATTTCTTTTTTAGCCCAACCCCCTTTTCCTGGTTGTACGGACACCAATTCTGGTATGCATAAATTAAAATAGTTTAAAAATATAATTGTCGTTGTCAAAAATATTATTCCCGTAGAAAAATTATAAAATAACTATAAAATAAAAAAATCAAGTTATATATATATATATATATATATATATATATATATATATATATATATATATATATATATATATATATATATATATAAGTTTGGGGGGGTCCGTAGAGCCCCCCACCTCGCCACTCTACCTATGGCTTCTGCCATGGCTGACAGGTCATACTACCGATGATAAAGCTTGTCGGCTACTATTGGTAGTACAACCAAGTAGTCGGTAGGCTATGCCCGACTCGATGACAAGTAATCGCCTATTAAAAAAATTTATTAAATGAAATATTAATGTTGAAAAAAATTCATTGATAAAATTAAATATGTCGGATTCTAAATAACTTATAGCTGAATTTAATATGTGGTTGGGTCCGACTGAAGCAGTGGGAGTGTTTCTTAAAATGAAAAATTAAATTACATTTTATAATTTTTGAAATCCACCACCCCTTGGCGGTGGCACCATCGGCAGACTGCCGACTAGCTACCCATCCACCATCGGAGCACCACCCCGTTTTTCCCTTATAGGCAGATTGGAGCAGTTTTATTTCGGGGGGCATAACTTTTTCCCAGTATATCCATTTTTTGACTTCTTGTAGTTGTTGGAATTCTCTTTCCGTTCTCTTCGATGTGGAGTTGGTTTGGTTCCATAATTTTGCTATTTTGACATGTTTTTGGAGCCTGAAACACAAATGTTTTTGTTTTCACTATTTTGAGCATAACTTTTGCATACGAAGTCAAATTTTTTATTTCAAAGAGGCGTTGGAGAGAATTTGTAGTATAATACATAGTGGTTCAAATTGTTTATTAGTTTGTGGAGAAGAATTAGTTTGGTACTTATTTGATCGCTTGTAGGAGCTTGAGTTTTGAGGTGTGATTGTGTGAGCATCTAGACAAGTCAAGAGGCGAAACCTTGAGGAAGTACATGTTTTTATATGATATTTATGATGGTACAACTGATTATCAGTTTGGTGCTTCCTAGTATAGATTTACTAGTGTTTTTTTAGAGTTGGACTTTGATGATGATAGGTACACAGGTTTTCTTTGGTTTTGAGGACATGGTTGGAAATGATTTGAGACTTGGAGTCTTGTATGGATGATAGTTGAGTGCAGGTACAATTATGGCTATGATTATGGTGTCATGGATATGCAGGTACATTTGATCTACGTTGGCATGACATGATCATGTATGTGGTTGTTTGGTGGTGATTAGGAGATTTCTCTTATCTTCTTGATGCTTATTTGGTTCCTTGACTATGATTACTCATTTGTGGACATGGTTGGAAAATCAGATCTGTGGTTGATTTGGTGTTTGAGTCTTGATGTCTATAGGATTATCTTCTTTGATATCTTGGTTTCCAAGTTACTAATGTGATGATGAGTTTGCATGTTTCAGTGGTTGGATCTATAGTTATGTAGGCGTGTGGGTTGGCCACTCATTCATTTGTAGCGAGATGACTCAGATGTGGACTGTCTATATCCACTATGTTTGATTCATTATTGTTGCATATTTCATTAGTTGGCCTTGTCTATAGTCATTTGTGCATTGGTATGTTGTTTCAGGATTGAGAGGTTGGATGGTTAGAGTACTTGATTAGTTAGGTGATGGGACTTGTAGCATGTGGTTTGATCATGATGTCATGATAGCTTGTTACATTAATTGGTTTTACACTTTTAGTGGGAGCTTTCGACAGTGATGACTTGGCAGTGGATTGGATTGGATTTTTTTGTGATGTTTTGATGGCGGTTGTATGTATCTTCTTGGATTGGAGATCTTAGTTTACTTGTATGTTATTGACATTGCAGTTGAGTGTGTGTAGACCTAGATGATCTTCATGGATGAGATGATTGTCATGATGCCATGTGTAGCTCGTATCATGGTTTAGTAGGATTTGTTGGCAGTGATGTGGATGTATCATTGGTGATGGTTATCTTCATGTGATTGGAGATATGGTTTCTTGGTTTAGAGTGTGATTTTTATTATGTCATGGTTTACTCTTGATACTAGTTTAGAGTTTTGGCATGGTATATGTTCTCTTGATACCAGGTTGTATGCATTGGTGCATGTGATCTCCTAGGAGGAGATGGATAGATCATGTTGTCATGATAGGTTCTTGATTTTGCGGTTGGAGCTTTGACATTGATCTTCGTGATATGGATACTTAGAGACGTAAGTGAGTTCATGATGGACCAAGAGAGGATATTGTTCTTGGAGTGAGTCATGATGGCTTGGCTATCCTAGAGGAGCATTCTCATTCCCCACTCTTGGTCTACTTGGTAGTTTATTATTTGAGAGGTATTTGCTCATTATATCTTTCAAATGTGTTATGTTTCGTGTTTTGATTTCTCATGGGAATGAGCTGATTTATTATGATTGATTATGGAGACTCATTTGAGGATTATTTAGCATGAGTTTATATGCTTTATCTTTCATATCTATATGGATCTTGAGCTATGGATAGTTAGTTCTGGAGGATTCATTTTGAGGGATGTTATGGTGGTTATCCCCTTGTGCATTCGAGTTTATGATATCATTCTTTGATGAGGATTGTTTAGGAGATGGTTTATGGGATAATTTCTAATTCTGGGGATGGTTACCTTGAGTTTGATCTTCTTGATTAGAGAGGCTGACATCCATGATTGATGTTGTTACATTGATTCATATGCTATACTTGGTCTATGAGATTGAGTGTTATGGATGTTGTTGAGGATTTTCATTTGGGGTTGTTAGGAGATCATACTTGACACAACATTGCACTTTTGAGGTCTTGGTAGGAGGACATTATGGTTAGCAGGTCTTCTCTCTTCATGGTTCCTTCCTGGATGTTCATGTTTTTGGGAGGATGGTGACAACATGTTGTGAGAGATTATGCAGCTATTTGGGTTGCATGTGTGGATCATTGTTATTGTTCTTGGTACTTCATTCTTTGATTTACTTAAATCACACCTTGATATAGTGTTGATTGGTAGACTTGATATGCTTTGACATTACCTATGTAGTGGGATTTCCTGGATATGTATGTTCTTCATTAACATGTTTGATACATGGAGCTTGATTGTAGTTTATGGGTTGCATATGTTCTTGGCATGAGTTTTCTAATGTATTGATACCTTGGAGGTATGGATGGTTGGATGTATTAGCATGTGTTGAGTATGCTATTTCCGATCAAGTGGGTTTTTCATTTGACAACAACTTGGTTAGAGCCTTTTTTATCACTTGGATTTGATGCTTGTGTTCTTGGATTGGTGCATCTTCACCTTGGCATGTTCCTTTTCTTCCATAGGTGGCACATTGGAGGATGAGAGGAGTTCTTTCTTGAGATGGTGGTCACTTTGTTCTTATTGTAGGTATCTTGATGGAGCATGAAAGCATGTTGGAGATTCATGTGGTTAAATGTATGGATATGCTGATGTATTTCATGTATTAATAACTTATGAAATGTATACAATAAGTGGGATAATGTTAGGATATGATGTTGTACACCATTGCATAAAATGATTTATTACAATATTGTAATTAAATAATTAAATTTAGTTGTGATTCACCTAGGTGGTGTGGTTAATCACACTAGGTAATCATTTGGGGGCCACTTGATGTTGTATTGTATCATTGTATTATTATTTAATGTGTGGGAGACATGTGATAATAATTTAATATTTATTAAATAAAGTGAAGTCTTAGTACCCAATATTAAATAAGGGGTTAGTGGTTTTATATTCACATGGTTTTTGTGGTATATGGAACCTTTTATCTTACCACTAGTTGTATTTGTGTGAGCTTGTATCTAGAAAATCAAGCACATGTTTAGTGGTTAAGGTTGGCTAAGTGGTTTGGATGTTATTATTGAGTCTTTCTGAGGAGTGCATATGTGAAGCATGGCACAGTCCATGTGTGGATTCATGCTTGGACAAATGAGGATTCATTGGAGGGCTTGATGCTTCAAAGGTGTTCATTGTAACTCTTATATGACTTTATTGTTGATTAATATGATGAAGTATGGATGCTTTTGGAGGCTGTTTTTTCCCTCTTGAGGGTTTTCCTAGGGTATATCTTGTTTCATCTTTGATGGGTGTGTTATCTATCCTCTTGCATATGGATTCTGAGTAATTGTTTGCATAAATTTCTCTTTTGGGAACTATGTGGATATTGTCATTTGGTGGCTGCAAGTTTCCTTACATTTAGTGCAAGATTTCTCTTACACACTAGGATGCTTATACATTAGTTTCTCTCATATAAGGTAATAAAAATTATATCCATTGTATTTCTAACTAGTCTCCTTTTTTCTTTGAGCCCCTAACATTTTAGCTCTTCTCAGCCAACCTAAAATGAAAGTACATACAACTTAAAAATCATAATGGGAACAACAAATAAAATTTCCAAAGATAATGATTACCACAAGGAACAAAAACAACCCACATATAGAATAAAATATTGACCCATGGAGAAGTTGAATCATGTAGCCAACAATTCAATACAATTATTAATTGAATAACATGTATCCTTAAGTATGTAATCACCCTTGTGGAAAAAAAGATAACCTAGAAATTCAAAACAATACAATTTTGTTAAGGGATAACCAAAAAAAAAGAAAAAGAATAATGAGTGGCCAATGAAATAGCCACGAAAAATTTAAAAAATGGAAAATAACTTAGGGGAACAAAATATCAAATGCCAATATGAAGATTGAAGGTGTCAACCATGAAAAAGATAAGAGAAATATCCTTCCTATTAGGAAACTTGAGCAATACTAAACATGCCACCATAAAAACATATTCGCCAATAAAATAGAAATATTTGATGAAGCTCGACCTTGAATAATTTTATTTCATGATTAATAAATCAACACTACGAAGGATAAATTACATCCCCTTCTTATTCAACATTCACATGTCATAAATTATTGAAGCTCTCTAAATCATTAGATTGCTTTAGCAATAAGGCTGATAGGAGTAAATCAAACCCACAACCCCCATAGTAGAAAATGTCAATGTAAATAGGTATTTTACCTATCTAGTTGTCTAAAAGGTCCTATTTACATGGTAAGTCCACTTAGGTCCTAGGTGTGTTTTCTAGAAGCCTTAGATGTCTATATAAAATCTTATCATATCTTATCTCTTTGGATTTTATTTAATTATTGTGTCCTAGGCTATTTAATCATGTTGAGTTAGTTGTCTCATTATACAAGATTAAGGCACATATCAAGATCTTGTCTAATCAGGTATCTCACAACTTTTCCTTTATAAGCAAGAAATCATATGCCCATCCTAATCTATTACATTCCAATACTATTACAATCTTGAGTATTGCATATTGGCTATTATCTTGTATCCACTATTACAAATTCATGTTCTTTATTTTCCCCCTTGTAGAAGGTTGTTTTTGGTTTTTGTAGGTGATCCTGGAAGCTTGAGTCCTTGAGTGACTTAAACACGGTATCAAAGCTTTAGATTTGCAAAACCTTTTTTTAAATTTGAGGGTGATTTGGGTTGTACATTGGGGCAAAAGAAACCTCATATTTGAGTCCAGAAGGCCCAAAAACCCCTATTTTCATATAAACTATTTGATATGTTGGTGAAAAAAATAGATAATTTTTTGAGGGGTTGGAAAATTCATAGAAAATTTTCATTCGTACAGTTGTATATAATTTATATAATATAGATCTCTACCATACAATTTATACATTGTGTCTCCAATTTATGGTATTGTACATTAGTATCAAAATTGACATAATCATTTGTCCTTTGTATAATCCTAGCATAATCAAGGCATATGAATTGTATTCTGCTGTCAAATCTGTCACCATCGTACTTGGTCACCTAGAGCTAGGAATTACGATTTCAAGTTTTTAATATATATTTTTTTTGATTGGTCATTGAATTTTCTTCTTGGTTGGTTTTTGTTTCAAATTGAATCATGTAAGAATTCTCATGAGGCTTGTGAAAAATTGAATTTTTTTATATGGTACTATAGATGAAGTAAAAGGCTATCAAATTGATAATGAATTGACGAGCCTTGATTCTAAGAACTTTGACAACATCCAAGACTATATCACAAGGGCTAATGATCTAAGGAAGCAATGCAAAGAATGTGGAATTGATAAGGACATTCAACTAGTCTATAATAAATTGAACAAAATTGGTCTTGATTATGTTTCTTTTGTTTCTAGCTTTCATACACATAGGTTGAATATGGGGTCTACATATACTACACCATCATTTGTAGCTTTTATTGAGATGTTAATACATGAGAAACAAAAGCTTCTACATATGGTTCTCATCAAGTCATCTAAATCTTGGGCATTGTTGGTTATTTAAGTGAAAGAATTAGAATATACTAATAAGAAACTAAATAAATCAAAGAATAAATCCTCTTCCACAAAGAAATCATCTAAGAAGGATAAACCTACTTGATCATATTGCAAGAATATTGGGTGTGATGAAAATTCTTGTTACAAGAAGGATATTGATGAATTAAATCATCTTCTCAAATAGAATCATATTTATTTTTCTTCTAGAATGTACAAGTCACCTTATTCTTCTTCAAAACAATCTAATAAGGAAAAAGGTCATGCTGGTTTGGTTAATATATTAGAAAGAAAAGGAACAACTCTTTGTGCTTTTCAGGTCTTGGATCAAGGAGATGAATTCTAGATTCAAGAGAATCTCATCATATGAAATCCTCACAATCTATATTATCTTCTTTTGAGCCTTGTGCTATGTCTCCTATTTTTATGGGAAAAATACATGCATGAGTGTAATTGGGAAGGGATCTATTACTTTTGGGGAGGGCATGTCGATGATTTTTTGTGTGTACCTCATTTGGTGAACAATCTTCTTTCCATCTATCAAATCACACATGGTGGAGATGGGAGAATTATGGAATTCACTCTTGATTCAATTATCATTAGCGAATTGGAGAGTAGAGAGTACTGGGATGCTTGATCATTCATCTTAGTTGTACTCCTTTGCATATTTTGCATTTTACATATGATGAATTTATTCCTTCGGTTGTTGATCACACTTACCATGATTTTGAGGAGACTTTTGGCTAATTGAACTTGGGTGTTCTCACATAAGATCTCATTCTTGAGCCTTGTATTTTATCTCCTCCATATTTTGTTGCATTTGATGATGCTTATGTTGTCATAGTTTTGGCCTCTTATGATTCAGTGCAACATGATCTACATCATTTTCCAGATATATCTACTTGGGATGCACACTTAATGGACATTGTTGGTTTTTTTTTGAGTCCCACATTTCATATTTGGGAGACACCATTGATTGCAGACATATTCTCTTTGATGGACACAATACTTCTTTAGTTGTTGTGAGGGAACACTCTAACCCTCTTGTTCATTCTTTACATGACCATTCTTCACAATTTTATGTGAATGTGAATAATTTTGGACAAAATTTGGCAGAGGATTTTTTTCTTCAAATAAGGTATCTTTGTCACTAGATTGTGTTCTACATCTATCTCTAGGAGATTTTGAATTGTCATCTTTAGTTGTGTGGCCTAGAATGCTTGTTTGGAGTGTGTTAGCTTTCAATTGTTGAATGCACAAGATAAATGAGAGGGGGGGTGAATCCGTTATACATTAAAACATCAAAACCTTTATTAATATTTAGATTTGGATTAGTTATTAAACCCTCAACATTCATTAAACCCTTATCATGCACTAGTAGAATGCAACCATGGAAAATAGTATTGCAAACACATCCAAACACATAAGAACACTAGGTTTACATAGAAAACCCAAGAAGGTAAAAACCATGGTGAGGATTAGATCACAATATAAAGTAATTTCAATGCCAAATACAATGGGCTCATTTCTAGAGGGCTCACTACCAAAAGAAATGAAGGGCTCACTGCCAGAATAGAAAGAAGAAGAAAGAAGACTGTTAAAATGAGAAATTCATCTTAAAGCAACATAAAGATCCACCACAACATCATCAGTACATTCACAACCTTTCTGAAGATTGTAGACACCTTCTGCTCTGTGCTTCCAGTAGCCTAACACATTAAATCTTACACTTCACTTCACAAATTCTTACTTCACATTACATCTCACATCACACACACTTCACAACATTAGTTATCCATCAACTCAACACTTATTTATACCATCTTCAACCTTGAAAATAATCAACAAGGTTGTCTATGCATCTCAATCGTGCAAATTCAAATAAGGTCGACACTAAGCATTCTCGTAGTGGAAAGGAATGAAGGTGGACCATAACACATGTACCTTAACTCGGACCCAAATCATACATATACACCACACATGCTTCCACAAACACCGAAGGACATCTGTAATTAGTGTGAACACCCAAGGTTGGTTGAACCTTTGTTAACACCATTACACAATTAAGTACACACTTCCTCTGATTGAAAGAAAACTTGTGGATCACACACAACACTTTAACACACTCTAGAATATTCCAAAAACACCTTGAAATCCAAAAAATTCATTTGCAACAACTTTCACCTGAAGAACATCCTCATCTTGTACAACTAGTTAACCTTCCACACATTGCAACACTTGAATCCAACCTTGTGGAGCACCAAAACAAAAACAAATCAGATTGGAGATAGATTCTAGAAATATAAGCATACTTCCAAAATTGCAAGACCAAAAGACAAACTATAAAGAAATGTGAAGAAAAACCATTTCTCCCAGACACCACTGTATTGCATAGTTCATATACTAGTGAACACAACTTCATCTGCACAATGATCTAAGACATGAAACTTTGGATATAACACATATGAACACCTTTGACAAACACATCCAAACTGCGAAATCATATCTTCAACATAGAAGAAAAGAAGATGAAAACCATAACACCACTTTGTATGCCAAAAAACGTCTCAACCACATTGTTTCCTCTTTTATTCAATTTTTCTCTAAAGCACTTGGAAACCAAGCACCACAAACAAATTTTCATCATCTGGAACACCTCCTCACTACAACCAAACTAACTGCAATATAGTAACTCAACCATACACATGCTTATCAAGGCGACACTAGAGGTTGACACTAGTAATACTTACTAATGACAACATAATGAAACTAGTCAAAGCATCATCACAACTTTTCAACCATCACCAGTTGACATCAATGACAACACAAACATAAGCTTGTTGACATCAATGACAATACCAACTAATCATACTTGCAACATCAACATTGACACATGGAGGCACTTGAGTGTAGTTCCAATACATCACATATCATTTTTCTTGCATCTTCCATTTAGGAATGGGAAGACATCCTACATACTATCTTGGTTTTGTTTCTTCCTAAGGGGAGGAATATTATTTGATGAGATTTGATCAACTTCAACATTCAATTTGAAGATTCTACCATAATTGCAAGAGACTCAACATTGAGGGGGGGGGTGCATGGTCTCTCTTTTTCTCTCATATGGGGGGTTCTTTTTCCCCACATGGGGTTTTATCATTCTCATTCATCATTAAGAGAATTTTTCTTTCATCTCTCTTTTGCGGAGGAATTTTGTCCCACTAGATTTTATCCTTTTCATTATTTATGAGATATTACATTTGTACATGGGTAACTAACATGGCCTTGCAGTTGGGACCCATATTTGCATCATTTACATAATAAGCTTCTCCCTAAGTTGCACTTAAGGGGGTATTGGTGTAAATAAGTGTTTTACCTATTTAGTTGTCTAATAGGTCTTATTTACATGTTAAGTCCAATCAAGTCTTAGGTGTATTTTCTAGAAGTCTTAGTTGTCTAGATAAGATTTTATCATATCTTATCTCTTTGGATTTTATTTAATGCTTGTGTCCTAGGTCATTTAATAATGTTGAGGTAGTTGTCTCATTATACAGGATTAAGACACATGTCGAGATCTCAAGTCTAACCCCATCTCACAACTTTTCCTTTATAAGGAAGGCATCATATGTACATCCTTATCTATTCTATTCCAATACCATTGCAATATTGAGAATTGCATATTGGCCATTATCTTGTATCTATTATTGCAAATTCGTGTTCTTGTTGTTCACCCTTGTAGAAGGTTGTTTTCAATTTTTACAGGTGATCCTAGAGGCTTGAGTCATTGAGCGATTCTAACAGAAAGTGGACAATAGTTGGTGAAGGATCAACAGTTTAAAATATAACCTAATTTAATTATATTGTCAAAGGACATACAATCATTGATCTAGTTAATACCATATGTGAATAAACTTGAATAGCATAAATAATATTTTTAAAATTTTTACCACTAAGTACCAAGGTTAAACATTTGAATCTAGAGCTCGTGAAGTAGAAATAACATAGTTCTCCTAAATTATAATGACACATAGTCCTCCTATAGTATTTTTGAACTAAATCAAAATAAAACATCTCGAAATAGCTTATAAAATTAACTACAACTATGATGTGGCACCATGAAAATGATCTCAAACAACCCATGACAAATATGACATTGAAACCTTCTTGTAGCACCTCTCAAGAAGAAATATGTCAAATATTACAAAGCATAAAATGCACCAAAACTAGAAACAAAATAGAAAAATGGAACTTGAAATGTTTTTGGTGATGTAGCCTAGATGCTCCTATATCAACACTTTATGATTCTTTTATATTTTATCCTCTCCTCAGCTCTAATTCCTTACATTTCCTATATATGCAACTAATTAGAGGGGGACATATGGTATCACTAACATTAGACATGAATTTGAATTTAGTGATGCAATTATGACAACTATGATCAGTTTTTGGTACCAAATAGAGCTTTATTACCACATGATCCATCCATTAGTTTATGTGGATCAACATCATTTGAGTGTTTGAAAAATATATAATTTACATGATGGTTGCTTGATTTTACTTTGACATGCATCTCCACATAGCTCATATATAATTATTTTTTGGGCTCATGATAGCTAAGTTGCCTTTGGGTGATTGCACAATATTGGTTTACAATTTTTGGCCAAACTGGACACTAAACTGATTTTTTCTAACTAAATCTTCACTTTTGGGCACCTATAGTGGCTAAACCATGAGGAATTTGAAGATGATGCAAACTAGTGATTTGTGGCATTTTGTTTGTAGATTCTAAATATATTTTTTTCAAAATTTTTGGAATCATATTGCACTTATTTTTCCATCTCCTTCGAAAACTAGTTTTTTTCTTCAGTAAACACCATTTTTAAGGAGTGATGCTCACCATATACAACATAACTTTTTTTCCATGAAGGATAAAATTCTATTTTTTTCGAATTTAGATTTGTAACTACGATATCTAGTGCTTTCATTTGGTTTCATAGTTTTTTATTGAATATTTTTTCCTTAATCAAGTTTCGAAGTCAAACCAATTACAATTTAGACATAGACGGACTGTATACAACATAACTTTTTTTGTAGGTATCAAAATTCAATTTTTTTTTGTTGGATCAAGGACTTCAATATCTAGTGGGCTGATATTTTTCAATTTTTTTCTTTTTGATAATATGCTATATTTCCACATGTGCAAAACAAAGAGCTTGACTTTTGGTGAAAAACCTACATTTAGAAGAAATAAAAATAAATATAATAATAAAAATAAATATAATAATAAAATTAAATTTATTTAAAATTATACTTTTTGGGAAGCTTATAATAAGGACTACATACTTACAAAAAATAAATTTTAAATGAATTCATTTGATCCCCAAAAGTGGTTTTATTAACATTTTGATAAGTGTAAAGGAGACTCCGTTATAGGTATGGTTTAAAACTAGTGGGGTTCTATCCAAGGGGGTTTGATCTAAGGTGGTTCGACCAAACCCTCTTCAATTGGAATCCTTTAAATGAAACTTTTCAAGGCTTAAATCATTAGATAAATTCTAAAAATATGTGATTTCAACAAAAATCAAGATCTCCCAGAAATTGTAAACTAGTATTGTGGGATCACCCCTTTAATGCATCAAATAGTGTATTAAGTAGTCCATTTCACATGGGCGCTAGAAAATAAGATGAATGATCATTGATCCCAAGAGCACTCATCCCTATCCGTCCATGTCATGCCTTATTTTTACCACTTATTGCCCTATTTAAGATCCACAAGTGTGGGAGTGATTGAGATCACCTCAACACTAATAGATCTAAACCACACATTTTCAAATTTAAATTTGAGTTCAAAATATTTGTCACATAAATTCCACTAATAATTATGAATTGACTAATGTGCAAATTCTACCAAATTATGTGATGTGTTATTGTATTTAAAGACTAACCCTAGGTAGTGGAATGAATCATCTAACACATATCTAGTATCTAGGTTCATAAAAGAATAATTAGTTAATACTTCTAGATTTAATTCACAAGTGGACATAATACTTAACATCAACATCACAGTATCTTATTATTATCTCATATTTTTTGATGTGCTTGATCTTTAGGTATAAAACTGGATAAAGTTAGTTTCATCAATAGTTACCAAATCATCTTTGACAATTACAAGTTCATAATTTTGTATCAAATTTAGGTCTATTTATATAGAGATTGGGTTTGCACCCATAGATTTGATCCCAAACAAAACAAATTGCATTCATAGATCAACAACATAACACAAAAATTGAGATCCTTGAGGTATATATTTTTATACTTAAACAAATATTATTAAAAGAATATTAGATCTAACTATCCATGCTATTAATTTGTTTAATTTCTTGCATTTAATTTTCATAAATTTCAGGTATTAGTCTTAGCTCATTTAATCTAAGCTAATTAATTACTATTTGCTTGTACATTGATTTGATTAATCTAAATCATTTTATTTAAAGGTCTTTTTTCCTTGAACAATATTAAATATTTTTAAAAAAATATATTTATTTGTTGTTTTATTTTTAGAACATAAAATCAAAATATTTAAATATGTTCTTTAAAATATTTTTAAAAATATTTTAATTATCTACTATTAGTAATTATTTAATATTAAACAATACAAAGTAGTTATTTATTCTCATTTTTTAATGAAAACAGTGGGAATACATAGATATCGACATCTATTTCTTTACATAGTGAATTGCAATATTATGAACAAACATGTCTTTGGGCTCTAGGAAAATTCACCGCCAACAATACACTGCCAAACAATTCATCGCTAGAAAATTCACCACCATCAATTCATCGCCGTGGATAATTCATGGCATATATAATTAGAAAATTTGATTTATGACAATAGAAATGAAAACATTTTTCAATATATTTTATTTTATTTAGTAAACCATTTATACAATGAAATCAGTCATCTCTATTATTAATGTGGTAGAAATTATTTTTTTGCAAAAAAATCTGTCTTAGAAATATATATTAAAAAATGTTAATGCAATGAATCTTCTCCTGTAGTGAATTGCTCGTCGTGAATTTTCCACTAGATAAATTTGGCATGGCAGTGAACTCTTGACGGAGAACCCGAGACCAATGGGGAGTAAACCCACTGCCCAAGCCAACTCTACTACCCGTTCGGGCTTGTTTTTATATAATAAGTTACAACTATGATGGTCTATATTACAACTATGACAGTATATTCATTTAAATTAAATATAAAAATCCAATCCATCAAAATCACTGTTAAAAATATGAAATCTCACAATTGTCAATGAAGAGGCATAGTAAGTTTGAAATTCCAGGCCTGCTACACAGTAGGCAGCATTGAGGAAGGAGAAGAAAACAAGGGGTTGGGCAACCATGTAAAGCAACAGTTCAAGACTATTCAGTTTGTACGGGCATGTTTGGCTGGTAGATCCATCCTCCAGGTTGTACATTTTAAAAAATGAGTGGAAGGGAAGAGGATTTGATTTAGGCAATGTGAGACACGTATTGATTGCAAATCCCAAAACCTCACACGCAGCCAAAGAGCAAGAACAAGAAAACAAAACTTTGTAGATTGCGCTCCGGGCGGAGGAAGAATGTTGTGCTTTTCTCCCTTTTTCATGCCTTTCGTTTAGCTTTTTCCTCTATCGATGTCTCCGCTCTCTACAGACTCCATCCAACTTTCCAAACCCATAAAAAACTTGCTTATAAAACATCCATGCTTACCAAAACCAAATCATCTTCCCATTTCATTTCTTCAGCATTAGGAGGTAAGGATTCTCTGCATTAGGACCGGCGAGATTTGGTATGTTTTTAGGAGGTAAGGATTCTCTGCATTAGGACTGGCCTCTGTGGGTGTTTATCTTTGGCTTTTTAATTCTAGATTGGAGAAATATGGTCACAGATTGCCCAGCAATCAGTCTGAAATCCCCCGTGTTCTGTGATTTGGGTGGATGCTGTTAAGCCCATGTCGTTTGCTTCATTGATAGGGCCTTTTGTTCAATTAGAAATGAGCTAGCCTGCCTCACTCTGGTTTTCATGAAGGCAGTAGCCTTATTACAGAGGCTAAGTTGGTCCAAAAGTTTTGAGATGCAGGTGGAGGTGGAGGGTGAGGTTCATGGATGCTGGCCTGGATCACCATTCCTGCTTCATCTCCTTTAACTTGGATGCCTGAATTGTCTCCGCCTGTCTGCCCTGCCATTTCATCTAACCAAGAACATTCATATTTTTGTTGACAGGACAAATATTCTAAATTCCTTTAAACTTGGATGCCTGCACTGTCTCCATTGTGGTTTTTGCCTGTCTGCCCTGCCATTTCATCTAACCAAGAACATTCATATTTTTATTGAAAAGACAAATATTTAAAATTTTATTTGGTGTTTTGGGTGTATGAATTATTGGGCTTTAATTTTAATGTTTGAAGAGTATTTATTCTATCAGAAAGTTTGTCTTGTGATCATATTGGTCCTTCCATTAAGTCAAGAACATTTTTTTTTCTCAAATAAACATTCTAATTTTCATTAACAATTTTTTTGACTTGGAGTCCATGATTAGAGATATCCATTCTGCTAAATTTAGAGAATATACCATCGATGCTACTTTTAAGAAAGTATGATTTGTCCTCTTAAAAATACTTAATAAACTTTCTATGAACTATTCAATTTCATCAATATATTAATAACCACCAAGCTATTTATTTATTTATTTAACAATATTTCATTGTTTCGATCATCACTCAATTACATCTAAACTTTTTTTTTTTTTTTTAAATCTTTCATGATCTCATATACTTTTCATGCCTGTCAGCCTCAATCAAACATAACGGCCTCTGTAATCTCTGTCATCAACTTCACTTATAATCCCCCTGGTCTGTAAAATTCGGGCATCCTTACATATTCAAATAAGAAAGCTTTATTTTTAGTGGTTGCAGGCTGAAATAACTACATAGATCCAACTCTACTGTATATCATTTATTAAGCCTTTTTTAATTAAAGATTTCTCTCCATGTTAGAGATCATGCTGCTTTCATTTTCGCTTTCTTACTTCACGTTTAATCAGGTTAGGGTTTGTGCTTGAATATCAAGCATATGGGTGGGTATATATTGAACTAAACAACATGGGTGTCATCAGAGATAATTTAATCAGGTCAGAGTATATATATATATATATATATAACAGGTCAGAGAGTATATATATATGATTAGATATACAATGTTTTCACAGTTAATATCAAGAGAAATCATAAAGCATTGATGATAACAAAATCCATAGACACTAACATAAATGTCCACTATATTGAAATTTAAACTGAATGTGTAAATATTGATTGTTTCTTGTAAACAGGGGATGCAAAAAGGTGAAGTGAAGTAGGTGCCTCTGCATCTGCCTGGCTCCCTGTATGCCATCTGTGCAGCCTATCCAATGATTGATATGTCCCATAGTTGGCATGCAGGAGACCAAGCAGGACCTCTCACCTACTTGGTACCTGCTGCAGCTGCTGTGTTTCCAGGTTTGACCACTTTCTTTACTTTGTACGTTTATTGGCTTTTCTTTTTCTCCAGAAGACAGAAGATGATGTGGTTGGTGACCTGCCATTGAAAATATGCCATCATAAGAATGGACTACACAGTGTGAATGGAAGGGCTGATGTTAACATTACAGGGTGTGATTGGAAAGATTGATGTGATATTTTATCAGAATGTCATTTCAAGAATGGAGGGCGGTATCTACTCAGTCAGCAGCAGGCATATTTGACTGTATTTATTAATTAATTAAAATAAAATAA